>PVLA01005190.1:119137-153940 GCA_004027455.1 Hydrochoerus hydrochaeris | reverse complement strand
GGCCGCCTAAGACAGGCACAGGACCAATTGCTGTCCTGCAGGCTCATGACGGGTAAGGCCTGGTCGGGTTCATATGAAGAGTCCTTGACCTAAGACAGGCGCTGTCCTCGCAGGGACTGCCACTCCCATAAGTGATAAGGGAAACAATGTAGGGAGCAACATAATAGCCTCACACATCTCTTCCTCCTGCAGGCATCCAGGTGCCTCGGCTTACATTTCCCAAACCAACTAAGTAACAAGATTGAGATGTTACAAAGATGAAAAGAGTTAATTAACACCTGCTAAGCCTGGGGCGCTTCCTGCTTGGGGCTAGGGGTTGCTGCCAAGGTTAGCGTATATATATTCCAGCTTCTAAAAAATAAAGCGGATTCAGATTCACTCACAGACTGGTGTGCAGTGTTTTCTGTCTCTCAATCGCCGACTCCCTGACCACCTTTGGGAAACCCTAGCCCTGCCGCAGCTGGACTCTGGCAATGTTCTGAGAGACCGATGGATAAGAAAAACAGACAGCGCTAGCAATCTTAGGCAGTGAGGAGGAAGTGCTACATTTAGGCAGACATTAAAAATGACAAAGGAAGGCATAAATGACAAGCCAGAGTTTGAGAACCGATACAATTGCCAAAGTACTAGAAGATGTAATTTAGGAAGCTAAAGAGATGGTAAAGCCTTCTGATAAAAAAAAAAAAAATTGGAAATCTAGATAGCTGCACTAGTGAGATGGTCTAAATATTTAAGAAATAGATAGTTCAAATCTTACAAGAAATTTTCAGAAATAGGAAAAAGAGGGTACATTCCTCAGATAATTTTGAGGTCAACATAGCCTTGGTCCAAAATGTGACAAGAAAGAAAAATAACAGTCTAATCTCACTTTTGAACAAAGATTTAAATATACTAGATAAAATATTACCAAATTGAATCAGCAATGCACAAAAATAATACGATTTGAGAAACTTTGATTTGCCCTAGAAGTTCAACATTGTTTTAACATTAGAGAATCAAAGAAATTCACTGTATTTGTGGAATATTAGGGTGCTCTGTACAGAGGTAAAAGAAGCATCTGATAAAAATCTGCATCTGGTCCAAATGAATATTAGGAAACTAAGAGAAAATCAGGCATGATATCTAATGATAAAATATTCAAATAATGTTTTAAGATCAGCACGGCCAAGGATAATACCATTCTATTCAGCACTGTACCAAACATCCCAGAGAACACACAAGGGCAATCCACTAAGAGCTGAAAGAAACACAAAAAGTCAAACTGCTGTCGCTCACGTTCCTGGAGATCAGGAGGTCGTAGCAGATTTACCCTATGCAGAATCATTACACAAAAGTGAGCAATGACTGAGAGCTCTTGCAGCCTTCCGGAACAGTGATTTTATGTACGATTGTTTTGTAGCGATTTGTTAAACTGTGGGCTCATATTCTGTGTGCCTTTTTATTACATTGAGCCATCATGAGGGCCTTCGAGATGTCAGACCTTTCCAGCTTGGCTGCTCTCAAGCCTAATGTAATCAACACGTATCACAAACACATATTAACACAAAATTAAAATAAATTTGTTGAACAAATTAAGAAAAATCTTATGGTAAGGGAATTTAGAGACAGAAGGAAAGGGAGGGAGGAAAGGGGAAAGGGAGGTAAAAGGGATCAAGGTGCAATACACACACACCCATTCCTTCCGTGATGAGTGTATTCATTACACACACAGACTAATAAAAATCTTACAAAGTATAACTAGTTCTTCTGATTTAGGAAAAAGAAACTTATTTAATGGGTACCTTTGAAATCACTCCTTTGATGTTCACAATTTTAGTTTCAGTTTAATTTGCTGTTTAAATTTCTCTTTAAGCCAAATGTCCATTTCACCATTTGCAATAGATCCCACAAAAATATGACAGAAGCTGTCTATCATAGCACATTGCTTTCTTTCTTAGATGTTTTACTTTAAAATAAACATTTGCTTAGCAATCTTGTGCTCCTAGCCTTCTGTCAAGGAGATCTGTACAGGTTACTTAGCCCTGGACACAGGGATCTGTGCACAAACCTCTCCCCCAAGGAAACATTCTCCCAGAAGGAAAAAAAGGTTTGATCAAGCCTATATTACAAGTCATTCTCAGTAAAACTGAAAAGTTTTCTAAAAAATGAAGTTGAACAATTGCTTGTCATCTACTGGTCAATAGATAAAAATAAGCAGGATACAGATTTATGGGCACAAAGAAATATGACTTGTTTCACTTATTGTTAGCTACATTAAACACCGTTAAAAATCCACTGGAAGCCCAGAGAGCCATTAGCAGAGGGTGGCGGCCTCAGCATCCCCTGAAACACAGAGCAGAAGAGCTGTGTCAGACCTCACACGGGGATGCAGTGAGACCCCGGCAGACTCCCACGCTCCCAGGGTTCCTGCTTCCTCTTACACAATATCATGTGCTTTAAATGTCTGAACCTCTTTTTCTCTAAAAAGTACCATCCACTATGGCACAGTTATTGTAATAAGGTATATTATGTGTTCACTAGACATTAGCAACACAAACACTGGCGTGCTTTGCCTTACCTGTTAGGGCACAAGAAAGGATAAATGAGTCTGTCAAGTAACAAAGGGATCTTGTTAAATATCACAAAACTAATCTGCCATTATTCTGCCTGTCAGGGGAAAAAAATCAGAAAACACAAATTCATATCATTTTCTGTTAACCAACTAAAAATAGAGGGTAAAATGTAATTCCACTAGAAAAATGAATACGTACTTGAAAACCATCACATTCTATAAAGGTCTGGCATTTGGAAACTGTAACCCTGTCATTAAATTATTTCCACAAATCCATTCACACAGTCATGTGCTGAGTGGTAGAGGTGGAGGAAAGATCATTTTTTTCTCCAAATTTGGTATCCAGCTTTCTAAAAAAAGACAAAGGCACATTTTATCATCCTGGAAAAAGTGACTCCAGTGAAGCAGATAAAGTGTCTAATAAGGCCTAATTATCTCATGTTGTGATTCTTTTTAAATAACTTTTAACCTCAGGAAGAATTTTAATTATCTTGTATAATAAAGTCTTTCCTTATTTCACCCCCTGTAGGAGAAAAACATATTAAACCTTATTTTTGTCAAAAGATAAAAGCAATATTAAGTTTAAATTGATGTCATTATGAAATACTTGATATCAGGATTATAAAATTCAACCTCATAATTATTCGATTGGTCACAAAAAGAGTATCATTTCACCACCAACTCTTAGAAAGAGGCCATCAGAGTTATCAGCATGCGTGAGATACACCGGGGACAATGGGGAGAGGGAAATGTGTTCTTTCTATTCCAGTAGAGTCTTGTGATTACAAGGTTAAATTATTGAAGCAGTTTGGGAGGCACTTTTTAATATGATTTTCAAAAAGTTTTCTCCTCATTATCAACTCTTTAATAAACACTTCAAAGTTTCTGTGAGTTTCTCCACTGGGAAAAATATTAATTCATGAGTCTTCTTCCCAAATATACACTTCATTTTCTCATTGGGATTCAAAAACTCAGGATGGAAATGTTATGCAAGTGTCTGAGTATGGAAAGAACAAGTTTCCTTCCTCTTTTTCCTTTCTCCTGCAAACACATTCGCTCCAAGCTGGGCATGGAAGCTCCATCTCACAAAGTGATTCCTGCATGTGCTGCATCACCACCACTCAGCCAGGGACTCTGACTCAAGTTTCCAACTGACCATCTTCTCTTCACCCCTGACCTGTATAAAATAACAATAGGATGGCTGCCAAGCATTTTCCAACTCATTCATCTGATTTAATCTCCTTCACAATTGTGTGCCTAGTAAGAAACATCTGGAAAAATGCTTAGTGACTTTCCCAGCCCCAGACAGCTAATAAGTGGTAGAATTTGAAATTGTCTCCGTAACCACCACCACATTAGTAATACAGTTTTCATTCTGATAAAGAGGAACTAGTTGCTCTTTATGTTATACAAAGGTAACATTTAGATACTCATGATGCCCTAGGAAAGGATGGCCTGTGTTTTATGTAGCAGTCTTGGACCCTTAGTCCAGATCTGGGTGTAGACCACTGTCATAATTAACTTTGTGTTAAAATTAAAGCTACAGAAGGATTAAATATGTATAGAATTCAATTACATCACATTTTACTTCAGAGGACTCAAATTCTTTTTGACTCACTGCAGTGGAAATTTATGTCTCACTCTGGTAAAGCCTTATCGATATTGGTATGAAGTGAGTGGGAAGACAGTCACCAAAGTGTCTGCAGCGTCACCAAAGTGTCAACCTGTAGCCCCGAGCACCAGAACTGAAAAACAGGACTGCGGAAAAGGGCATTCTGGGCAGTAGAAAAGAAAGGGTTGGGGAAGGGTGGGGTGAACAGTTAGCAAGTCCCATTTATCTTAGACATAGGTAGTAATACGAGGTCAGTGAAAAATTAAAATTAAAAGAATTAGTTATGAGACCTTCTATAGCATGCATTGAAAGTTCATTTCTCCTTTTTAATGTGAATTCTTTTGTATTCCTTACATTTACTAATTGTTGCATGTTTTGTATCTTTGTAAAGCCTTTTAATATACTCTGGAAGAAGTGGTATACAACATTTAATTAATGAATATATTATGAAACCAAATAATAATAGTTTTAATACTAGCCAATATTTATACTATGTATATTATATACTAGGTACTATCCTAAGTATTTTACACATTCTGAATCATTTAATAAAATCATATAGTGTTAGTCCATTTATTAGTCATATGAAATAATGATATTTTAAACTGTTGCTCAGTTTTTCTCTTTGAAAGTTAAGCCGCTTTTTCATAATCTTTTTTGAATTGATAATTTGATGAAGATTCTCTTGTTTTGTAATTCTCACTCAATACCAACACAAACTTCAACCTAATTTACCTATACAATCTCCTTAACACAGATTATAGAGTCCTTCTCTCAGAGTTTATGATTTCAGTAGATCTGAGATGAAGTCCAAGAATGTAGTTTCCCCTGGCACAAGTGATTTTTTGGTATAGATAAAGCAAAAGGACTTCGTTCGCAAATGTATGACAAAATTCTACATAATGAAAATGGACCCATGGAGTATTTGGAAAATACACTAGAATAAGTTATAAGAATGAGTACAAGTCTGATTCTGATGAGACCCATAAAAACATCATGAACAACATCATTGTCTAAAGTCATGTAAACAGACAAGGCCCCTGTTGAAACTACATCATGTCAAGTTTGTCTATCTGCACAGAGTAGAAATGCTCTGTTCTACTAGTGGGGTTTGGTAAAACTTCCTGGACTCCTTTAAACAAGAAAATGTGAGAAATTTCACACCAGTCTGATATTTGTAGACAGCTTGATATGGAGAAGTCACATATCAATCAGGAAGAGACTTCACTCATGGGCAATCTCCAGCAGGGAGGAAGGGATGGGAGACAGTAAAGAGGAGGGCCTCCCGGGCAATAAGCAAGCCCACTGACCCGCATGATCCACGTGGGATAGACACAAGCCGACTAAGAACACCACCCCTCAGCTCCGGAGTGAGTGCTGACTGTCATTTCAAACAGCACAACATGGCAGTGTGATGGAAATCCCATTCATCTTCCCCCCTGGGTAATATCACTTAGGATCTCTTTAGTGCCAGAGTCAGTTTCAGAGCCTCTACAGCACATGACTGCATCTAGGGCCTTTTAAATTCCCACAGTGAGGTGAGTTTGTAGGACTTTTTTAAATTTTATTTCTGTATTAGAAAGGAAAACAAAACATAGCAAGAAAAAACAAAACAAATTCCTATAAAAACATGAAACCAAAAAGTCATATAAAACCACAGTACAAGGTGATCTACCATGATTACTGTGTTGTTTCTTATTATCTTCAATAGAATTTTCTGTATCATCAGGCATAATTGAATATAGCAGTACAATTGAATATAGCAGTACATAACAATATTAGTAAAAATAAAATATTGTAGACAGTATAAAACTTCAAAGGCAGGTAATAATCAAACCAGAGTGGATATTTTAGTGAATCCTGTCATCTTAAGTGCAGTTGCCTATACTCTCAGACTTGATACTATCAATCATAACAGCTTTGAATAAAATCTATCAATACAAAACAGTGATCCAACAAACCAGATTCAATTACGATCAGTCATGGTAAAACTGTGTAGGTTTTACAGAGCTTTAGATTAAGTTAATAGGAAATTAAGGATGATTACCACACTATATCCTGCTATTTTCGGTATAACTGTCTGTGCCCTCCAATCTAGTACAAGTAGACAGACTGGAACAGAATATAATACAAGTAAGCAGAGTAGTGTGAGTAATGTGGTTTTTAAATTCTGGTGCACTATTAACAATATAGTGTATCAAGGCCATCTATGTTAGAGTTTCTAGTAATCCTTCTGTGCCTCATTTCTACTATGCTATTTTTCTGCCTTTGTTTGTCTACTTTTCTCCTTCATTCTACTGCCTGCCCTGTTCATTGAGGCCTTTCTGCCACTGTTCCTAAAATCCTGGTATTTTATCTCTCTTTCTAGAATGTCCTTCAGTATTTTCTGTAGGGTTAGATTAGTGGTCACAAATTCCCCCAGTTCCTCTTTGTCATAGAAGCATCTTGTTTCTCCATTAATTTCTAGTGACAGTTTTGAAGAGTATATCAATCTGAGCTGGAGATTATTTTCTTTCAGGGTTTGGAATACTTTGCTCCAAGCACTTCTTGATCTGATGGTCTGTGTCAAGAAATTTGCCATGATCTTGATAAGTTTTCCTTTATAGGTAATCTGTTTCTTTTCTCTGACAGCTTTTAATATTCTGTTTTTATATTGAATTTCTGGTATCTTGATTATTATATGTCTGGGTGTAGCTCTGTTTTGGTTGTAGGTGGCTGGAGTTCTGTATGCCTCACACAACTGAATGTCATTTTCTTTTCCCATGCTTGGGAAGTTTTCCTTAATTATTTCTGTGAATAGCCTTTGTAATTCCCCTGTATGTATTCCTGCTTCTTCATTCACATTTCTTATTCTTAAATTATAGATTCTCTTGTCATCTTCTAGCCTTTTTATTGTTATTGTCTGTTTCCTTATTATTTTTAAGAGATCTTTCCTTTCATGATCACACATTGCAAACTTGTCTTCAAGTTTTGATAGTCTATCCTTAGTTTCTTTTAAGCAGTTTTGCCAGCTTTCAATGGAGTTTTTAATTTCCTGGTAATCTCCTTGAATCTGCTTCATGTACTCTAGATTTTCTTTATATTCTTTATTGAATGTTTCTCTCCTTTTTGTGTGTTCCTCTCTTCTTTTGTCTGTGTCTTCTTGAGAGGTGCTTAGCATTTCTTTTATTAATCTACTTATGTCTTGCTTTACTTGATTTAATATTTCAGTTTTGAGTTCCTCTACAAGGTCCCAAAGATGTCTCATAATGTCCATTGAAGCCTTGTCTGATGTTGCATGTTTGCTACCCTCAGTCTCTTTTTTTTTTTCCCTTTCCTATATCAATGTTCTCAGGGTTTTGGGTTGGGAGCTTTTTCTTATTACTCTCTTGTCATGGTTTTGGTTTCTTCCATACAGGTGTATAGTGGAGGTCTCAGCCCCTTTCCTTGTTGGTTATGGTTCTTCTGAAGCATGCTGGCAAGAGATTTCTGTCCTCTCCTGTTTGCTCTTGTCACTAAGGTGTAAGCAGGGGCTGTGTATGCCTGGCCCTCCCAACCGGGCCAGTCAACCTTCAGGGGCCTTCACCAGCTTAGTGTGTGGTAGGCATAGGGAATCGGTTTGGGACAGTTTCCTGGGTCCTGGCCAGGGGCATGACCCAGGCCAAGCAAATCCCATGAATCTGCTCCAGGGAGGGAGCAACCAACTGAAGTCACTGTTGCTCCCAGTTCAGGCTCCTCCTGCCTGATTCCAACATGTCGCCCATTTGGTCGCACCCTTCCTGTGGGGGTGGGGGTCTTATTCCCAGCACTGACTATGGATTACTGAAGGTCCCTTCACCAGCTCAGCTCTCTGTTGGGCTCACCAACCCTTGACTTCAGCACAGCTGTGGCTCCTGTGAGTGGCAGCGGGAACGAGTTTGGGCAGCTCTGTGGGTCATGGCTGGCACAAGTTCAGGTGGCTTGGCGGGTCACAGCAGAAAGTGCTGTGTCCAGTAATTTTAGCTGTTCCAATTGTAGCCCTGAGACTGCATGTTTGACAAGACCTTTTCATTTTAATTTCTTCCTATGTCAAGAGGATCCATCTCCCTCTGTCTGGATCTCTCCAGGATGTTTTATTCTGGCATATGAGTTGTTTCTCCCCAGAAGGCTCTGTATTTTGTTGCTCACTGATTGGGTATCTTTAGCTCCAACCTTCAGCATTACATATTTTCAACCTGCATTGCGATGCTTGAGTGTGTCCCAGGATCCTTTGTGGCCCTCAGAAGGAAGAAGTCAGAGAAACTAGAGATGCGCTCAGCTCCAGACTCTCAGCATGGAACTCACAGTGAGCACTTCTGCACCAGGACTGGGTGTAGGACATTTTCTAAACTGAATTGTTCCATGTTTTGGTCTCTGCCTGTCGATCTCACTGCCTTTGCTGACTGGGCTATTTTAAAAGTTCTACTTTTACCATAGATGAGCAACTTGATTCCATCTTTCATGCTGAGATGTTACAATGCTATACCAAAAACTGGTCTTTGTTATTCCTCTAAGATTGGGTTGGCTGAGGATAGGTGATCATCTTTTCTTGTCCCTTCCACCTGAAAGGACCAAGCTAGCATAGGGGCTGTGCACTATGGGAGCTCAAAGAGGTAGCAATGTCTTTCAGGAAAATAAATTGCTCACCAAGACTGCCTGTCGGTACCTTGTGCCACCAAGGATTTCTGTTTGAAAAGAATAAAAGAGGGCAAGGCATGAACTGTGAGATGTCAAGGAGGGGGCAGTGTATGCTATCCATTCTGCCAGTGATTCATTCACTCATCCACCAAATGTTTGTTGAAGTATATCAGTACAGTGCCGGGCTCTGGAGGGACACAGAGGAAAAGAATGCAGATCATCAGCTCACACACTTTAAATTGCAGAAGGGAGACTAACACAACAACACACATTATTAGATGGTTATAATAATGTATGCAAAGCACTGCTACAGCTTACAGAGCTGCCCTGAGCATGGGATCAAGGCAAGTTTCCTTGTGGAATAGACACTTAAATCAATATTGTGAAAGATGGCTTGACTTTTCTTGGAGCAGAGAAAAGCCCTGCGTGAAGGTGCAAAGGTAGAAGCCCACATGATACATCTGAGGAGCAAGCAGAGGGCTGCCAGAAAGAAAGGAAAGAGCCGGGGTTCCTGGACAGCTTAGGTGAGGCAACTGTTGCCATGGTAACAAATGAATGTAAGAAGTTTTCCAATGATGAGGATTTTGTCCAGACCAATCAAACAGCCATCCTCTGATCAACCTTCATGAATCCAAAGCCTTTCATGCAAAGCTTAGCTGAAGAAGGTACTCAGTGAATCTAAGCTGAATAATGAATAAATTAATCAAAAATGTAAGCGTGTATATAAAATCCATCTTTCACACATTAGAGTTTGTGCTTTGGTCCATTTGCCACAATATTGTGAGATCCATTTGCCACAATACTGTGAGATCATGTAATTATCTGGACTCCTTGAATTTAAAAAGGTAGCCTAAAGTAATTACTGTATTCTGAGCCACAGTTCTCTCGAATTAATTCTCACTGCAGTGTGTGCATGTTTATCCAGCCTTTCTCATATGCTATACAAAAGAAATTAAGAGTATTTTCAAGAGATGAGTGAGAATTCATATCAAATATCTGAAAACTTTATGTTCAAGTACCAGGACAGATAATGTGCCAGAAAAGCTGTAAACAAAATGGACGATGAAATGAAAGGCTTACAAAATCCTTTCATTCTTTACACATGTCTTTTCTCTTCCATACCTCCCTCTGCAGGCATTCAGTCAAACCTTCAGAATTTAAAATCAAGTAGAAATTTTTGGACAGTTGATGCTTTTCATTCATTCAAGTTGCACTTATATTTTGTTTCATTCATTCATTTGTTCATATTTCCTGAGCTGCTTCCATACTGAGGACACTATATAAACAATGGTATTCCACGATGAGGGTAGCACATCCCTTACTGCCGAGATCATTAGGTAGAATTCACAGGCAACACATATTAATGTGTCTCAAGTACCGAAGTTGGACTGGGGGGCTGTGAAAACATGAAAGAAGGGGCAGTCAGCTCTCACTGGGGTGGAATAAGGAAGAGCTTTTTGCGGAGGTCCAAGCAGGAAAATCTCATAAGGCACTGACATTTTTTGGTGATGAATATGTCCACCATGGAAACGATAGACAGACAGTAGACACATTCCAAGAGAGGAAATAACAGGAAATACGGAGAAGTCTGAAGTGGTTTGCAGTGTTCAAAGAACTGCACATAGTTTGATGCAGAAGAGCCTAAAGTTTAATGTAGAAAAGGAACAAGTCCAGTCATGGATATCCTACACTGATAAAAAGGCAGCTGTTTAAAGTTTATAAGGAAAAGAATGATACAAATAAGAATTTTATTGAAAAAAATCCCTCTGGTAGCAGTGCAAAGAATGAATGGGAGTCAAGGATAAAGATTAAAGGTCTAGGTGAGAATATTTAAGATTACCTGAAAACCTATGTCTGAAATGCAAACTATTAAGGGAATTGTATTTTCCTATTAACATATGGGCAACTTTGTATTTTAATTTGAGTCTTGAATATCCCTCAAAGGCTATATTTTGACTACTTTATTTTATCCCATCAGGTTGGGAATGTATGCCAAGGTCTCTAGTAGCAAGATGGAGGCTAAAACCAAGATGGCTACAGTCGGTCAGGCCGAATCTGTTCCACCTCCTTCTTAGGACTGCCTGTACCCTGCTACCGACCTGCTTCTGATTAAAAATTCTAAATTTTAATCAACCTTATATTTCAAAATTGAGCACAAATTCTTTACCCCATCACCACCATCAATATAGTCTTCCTTTTGTACTCCAAACTACAGTGAACTACAACATCGGGCAGACGTAACCAGAGGCCCATACAGAAGAACTGTTAGCTCTTCATTTAACTCTATGTTATAATTAAGTTGGGACTAAAGGAATGTATCAACTGTTTATGGTTGTCTGATTATTCAAATGAAAGTCATGATCTCAGTTCTTACACAAGAAATTACGATCTAATTGACCAAGTTAATATTTAAAATAATTACGAAGAATTCAGTCTCTAGTTGTTGATTTCTGTGTGGTATTCTGTTAAGCATTTTATATGGAAAGGCTCATTAACTGTCATAACAACTGTGTAACATAATTTTATCTATTTATATTTTCCAGATGAGGAAACTGCATTTTGAGAAGTTAGTAACTCCTTCACAATCACCTAAACAGCAAGTGATGAAACCTTATTTCAACCCAAATCAGAATCTCAGCCTTTAGCCACTTTACTAAGTTATGAGTAAAACCATTATACATGTCAAAGTCAAAGGAGATGACAGAAAACCATATTTATCTTTGATTTTAAAGAATAAGAGAAAGTGTGATAGAGAAGTGAGCAAATCACACTATCTGAGCAGTGAAGATTAAAAGGACCTTGACATATGAGACAGCGCAATTCATTCCAGTAGGCAGAGTCCCCATTGAAGACCATTATATAAAGGCAAAGGTGTAAACTAGGGTCAGAAAATGGAATTTCTTGACTGCCAGGCTGAGAAGTTGAAACTCAAAGCAATAGGAAGTAAGAGCAAAATCACAATGATTTTGAAGAGTCCAACACAGTCTGGTTTTGTTTCCGTGGTTTTTTGATTTTGTTTTGTTTTTTCTGATAACACACAGCTCTCTAATAGATATTCTCAGTTCAGAGATACCTTGAGGTTTTAACTGTGAAGACATCAATGTTTCCTTCTTGTGTTCCAACAGATAACTTATGGATGGGAACAGCAATGTAATCCCAGTAACCAATATGCACAAATGTAGTTAAAATTCCAACAATAGAGTTCTAGAATCTTGATAATGTTATAATAATTTTTGGAATATGTGCTTTCAGAGACCTATTTCTCTCTTCTTTTGCTTAGTAATGTATCTTTTCTTCCATCAAAGACTTTCACCAGAAATTAATCTGAATACTGAAAGACAGGGATGGGTACCACTGACATGAGACAGTAATAATGCATTCCTTGTAAAGTCTGCCACATTTAGCTTTCAAAGTGGCTTACCCTTCCAGCAGGTCGACATGTCAGCCAACAAGCTTGGGGGTGATTAGGAAGGTTGGGATCACTCGCACACTGGGAACACCTGAACACACGCAGCATTTTGCTCAGAGCTGAAGGCTTATGAGCAGAAAGGCCTAATCATGAAGTTTACAGACTTTGGGGGACGATCACTAGTCAAATAGCCACACTCACAAATTGACATTGATAATGACTTACGTGTAAATAATCCACTTCAATGTAACAGGTAAATCACGTAAAATCTGGCATCAAATTTGTTTTGTATTTTTATTTCATAGGCCCAGGCATGCAATATTGAAATTCCTGTGCTACATGATCTCTTTGCTAAACCTCAGGCAAGTTATCTGATTTTGCTGAGGGTCAATTTCCTCATATGCAAAGTGGCAGTGAAAATGAATGGAGAGTTTTATAAGGATACATGGGAACTTACATGAAAACACTTAGTGTTGTACATATTACATACTGAATATTAAAATGTTCATTATTGTTAGTCTTATGTCCCTGCCTCTTAGCTATCTGTATCTTTCATGCTAGAGGATTTGGAATCTGATTAACCAAATTGTTCTTTACTGCAACAATGTCAACAAAGTTTTGTGTTTGCAATAAATGTTTACTAAACACCCCTTTCAGGCCAATATTTATTCTGGATTTAAGAGGAAAAGATGCAGTCTATGATGTAGTAAGGGAAACAGAAAGATGAATATCATGGTAGCAAACATGAGTAATCCTGATACTGTAGGAGGCTGAAGCAAGAGGGTTAGGGTTAGGATTAGGGTTAGGGTTAGGTTTAGGGTTAGAGTTAGGATTAGCTCTGGCCTGCACAACTTAGTGACCTTGCAAGAACCTGTCCCAAAATAAATACTTCAAAGACTCTGGTTCAATCCCCAGCTGAAAGAGAGAGAGGGAGAAAGAGAGAGAGACAGAGACAGACAGAGACAGAGAGAAATAGCAACCAACATAGCCTGAGATGCAGATGCAGGAGTGTAAGGTAAACAACCTAAGTGTAACTAGACATGGAAAAGACAGACTGAGAATAACCCAAAGTGGAACAGTGGAATGGTGGTTATGCTGGTGGTAGAGAAATTTACTTGGGTTCATAAGCAGGAAGAAGCCTGGGTGGAAACCAACGAGTTGAAAACTAGAAGAATGCGTTTCAAGAAATGTTTCCCTTGAAAGCACTGTGACAATGATCATCCCTGTTCCTTTTTCTTTTCTGGTTTATTTGAGACAGGGTTTTACTATGTAGTTCAGGCTGGCCTTGAACTCACTTATATATCCCAGGCTGACTTCAAACTCATGGCAATCCTCCTGCCTCAGCCTCCCAAGTGCTAGGATTATAAGCATGTGTGACCATACCTGGTTCATCCCTGCTTCTAGATATCAACTTCAATATAAGATTCATGTGAGACATAAAACAGTCCTCGTGGGTCAGTGATATAGCTTAGTGGCATAAGCACCTGCCTAGCAAGAGCAAAGTCCTGAGTTCAACTACCAGTATTAAAAAAAAAAAAAAAAAAAAACAGTCCTTAGTCACTGTCTCAATCTGAAAATTTAAACCCAGGCAAAAATTTTTGTTGTTGAATATTTGGAACAGCTTTCTTCATATTATAACTTTATCCCTGAAAGCAACTGAGAGGTGCTTGCACAGGTGAATATAAACATGTGACCAAGAGTGTTAATATGAATGGGGAAGATGCAGAAAAACCTTGCTAAGTACAGAAGCCAATCTGAAAAGGACGTGCACTGTGTCATTTCAGCTACCAGACACTCAAGAAAGACAAAACTGTGGACACGGTAGGAAATCAGGTGTCTGGGGAGAGGACAGGCAGGGTCGTTGGAGCTCGGGGAGTGGGGAAGACGATGAAATGGCTCCCTGTGATGCTACAGTCAGGGGTATATGTCATTATGCATTTCTCAAAGCCCAGAAACCATGCAGCACGCAGAGTGCGCCTTGGAGTACTTGGTGAGTCTGGGTGGTAGCGGCCAAGGCCGGCGCATCACTGTACCGCCCGCAGCCCCCGCCGTGGGGTGCGCAGTGGGGGAGGCTGGGTGTGTGTGTGGTGCCCAGGGAGGAGGGGTAAGTGGTGCACAACTGTTTCATAAGCCTAAAGCTGTTCAGATACATCATGCTTATTAATTTAATAGAGCAAAGTCTCAGTGGATGGACACTGTAGAGCGTGACAAGTGTGGGAGGGAGGCCTATGTTTCCTTACCTTTGACCTTTGCCTTGTGACAATATTGCCTGCACAGCAAATTACATTTCCAGAAATTAAAAACGCGGAAACCCATGTCAAAGACATTTGTTTAGAATTCACAAGAAATTGAATATTACTTATGCATCTTTCTTAGGTGGGAAATAACATGATAATTATCTCGAGGCAGCTTTTAAGCATGACGCCAATTTTCTCTCGGGCAGGTGAAGCGCTTCGCCCCAGCCACACACCGGTGCGCAAGGAACCCTGTGTCTGACAGGGCGGTGTTTCCTCTTCCTCCTGTCGAGTTAGAGGCACAAAGAACAATGATTCCGCAGGATGTTCTGTGCTGTTCCCCAAGTAGGACACAGAGCCAGCCGGTTCCAGCAGGGATTGTGCTCTTCACGCGCCCTCTTGTGGCTACTCGGAGATGAGCAGTCAGGAAAGGCCTCAGCCTTGGCACCGTTAAACACGCCTGGGGAATTCACACTGCGAGAACGCAGGGTTTGGGACGCTTGTCTCCGGGCTCCAGGGGGAGATCTGTACAGCTACACCGTTAAAAGACGTGTGAGAATTTGTGCCAGCTAAATCTCTTTTGCAAAATATAACAAATAAATATTTGCCTTTTGTTTAACAAACCTAAAACCATTGAGGGGACTGCAAGTACGCGAGGATAACCGGAGGACTGTTTGCTTGGGACAGTGCTGACCTCAGCAAAGCATAACGGAGAGGTTTAGATTTGTTACAGGACTATTATTCCGTAAAACCAAAGACATGCTGTGGAAGAACAAGATGTGTACATGGATGCATATACACTGTGCATACGTGAGTTGGTCTGTATTGGCATGATGTACGGTTGTGTGTACTTTACTGCCATCAGAGCAAATTTCTTTCCACTGTTCAAGATTCTGAAACTCGGGTGTTCTTTGTGTGGTTGGCCTACTCGGACCAGGGAAGAGGTGGGTGATGTGCCTTAGCTCCCCGAAGACGATGACTCTGCCTTCCCTTCAACCCCCATTTTTCACCTGAAAAACACTTTCTTCTTCCCATTAACCTCTGAGAACGTAAAGCCTTCCTTAGTGGAACATGCGAGGTCAGCAGGGTGTTTTCCCGCTGTTTCTGCCCTGTACTTCAGTAAAGAAGTCTGCTTAAGGTTATGAGCTAACATTAGAAAGAGACAATCTAATTCACCGTGCGGTGTCTGCTAATCACTTCTGCAAATAGATATTAATGAAAGTTTGATAATGGGAAGATTACATTAATTGTCCAGTTTCCATAATTGTTTAGAAGTAAAAATGGATTGTGGGAAGCTAGGCAAAACTTCCCAGAACCAGGATCTATAGGGTGAGTGAAGGGGATTAAGCAGTAAATGGGATTTGGGATTGGGGACCGGCTACCATCTCAGCTTGAGCCCTGACAGTCTGAGGAAGGGAATCTTTTGATGTGGGGCTGTTCAGTGCGTGGTAGGGCGGCAGCAGCATTCTTGGCCTCAAACCATCAGGTGCTAAGTACACTGCTTCCAGTTCTAACAGCTAAATATGAGCATGTCTTCTGGCACTGCCACAGGGCCTTCGAAAGCAAAATCACCACCAATTCAGGCCCACTGATTGAAGAGATGTTGGTAGAAATACTGTAAATGTTACAATAGATGAACCAAGGTGAAGCAGAAGATTTCTAAGGGGCCCGTGAAATATAGCAGAAAAAATGAACTTGGAGATGAAATGAAGATTCACATTAAATCATGGGGACTTAGCCCTCATCCTTTTTTTCTGAGCCTGTATTATTACATGTGTAAAAACTATAACAACAATAATAACAATAGCAGTAGTAGTAAGGTCACTAGTTTTGTGAAACAAAGTGTATCAAGAGCTCAGTACACTGACTAACATATAGCAACCTCAGTAGACATCAGTGCCCTTTCTTTATCTTCACAAGTTTCCAGAAATGAAACAATTGCTTTGGGATAACTGAAGAGAGCGCTTCGAGCCTGGTAGCAGGTAAGATGGCAGAGTCCCCCTAACCTGAGGCTCCCTGTGAATGTCACTGCTTCCTCTGGGCTGTGTCTATTGGCTCAGAACGTGGCACAGAGTTGCATGTTAGCTCACCTGATAATGGATCCCTCCAAAGCAGCATTGCAAACAGAGACAGACAGCCTTTAATGCTCCAATTTGGCTCTATGGGAGCTGGGGATTTAGCTCAGTGGCATAAGCACCAGCCTTGCAAGTGGGCAGTTGTGAGTTTGATCCCCAGTACCTATTAAAAAAAAAAAAAAGAACACTTTGACAATTTGGCTCTATGTTTCCAATCTAAAAAGTGCAAAATCTCTCATCACCTGTAGAGTAACATTCTTATATTTCTCTGTCACAGAAACCCATGTGGTGAACTTGCCGCAGGAGAACAAGAGTAGCAAAACTGTGTCTGGTGCCCAGCCCTTCTTGAGGTAAAGAATGTTGTCTGTTTGAGTGACTCCTAAAACATTTCCTGGAAACCTTAAATAATTTTTTAAAACACTTTCATTGTTTTTATTGTTCCTTGACAGCCTTAATTAGATCATTTGCTTATATCTTATATATGCATCCTAAGAATAAAAAAGCATGTTGAAGCTAACTTAAATGCTTATACAGTGTATGAAGAACCATGACATTAGTAACTTATTCCTGAAATTCATCCCATTAAAGATCATGTCTCCTTTCGCAGAACCTCTTTGCTCTACTCTGCTTAGATTTCTGATTTTCTCTTTTCTCTCTACATGTTCAGGGTCCCTTCTTTGAAGACAGGGATCCCAAAAGAGGACTGAAACACCCAAAATTTAAAACACTGCCCATGGGATTGGCACTGTCCCTAAACTATTTTAGATAAAACCATTACAAATTAAGAATATTTGACTTTTCATGACCTACAAAAATGAGCTCCTGCAGTTAAAAACTAAGAACTCTTGCTACCTCTCACTCCTACAATTATCTACCACTGTACTTTTTCATGATGTTTTCCGTTATGTGCCATTCTGAAATAACCCCTCCTCTTTCTGAGGATTTCTGTTTTGAAATAACACTATTATTTCTCCTTCATTCATTGGTTTTGGAGAAACCTCCCAAGAAGAGGAGACATCGACAGCTTCTGCCAGAGTCCCAACTCTCCCTCGTACTTAATGGGTAAGTAATTTGACTTTCCTAATGAGTGTAACAAGTTACCTAATGTCAGCTACATCATAAGTGCTCAGTAAATGGTTATTTTTTAAAATAACTCATAGTCGTAGATAGTAGTACTGCTAGTAATGACCTTCTCAGACCCCACTTCTTGCAGCCTCCTCCTGGTTCCCTTTATGTAACAGATGTTCAACAAATAACAATAAAAACTGCAAGAATAAAATAGGTTATTATTTTATTGAGACATAATATTAGTACATTTTGGGGGGTATATTGTGGTAATTCAATACATGTATATAATGTGCAATAATCCAGTTGGAGTAAAAAGCATTTCCATCTCTCCTACTATTAATCATTTTTATGTATTGGAAACCACGTACTCTTCTAGTAGATTTTTATTAGGCACTTATTTTGCCTACTAGTGTGCTAAGTACTTTCCTTACATTATACCAGATTATCCTCCCAATAATCCTGTGATACAGATACTATTATTACAACATTGTAGAGGTGAAGAAGGAATCTGAGGCCAAGAGCTTACATACACGGTCCATGATGATGCTTATGGAAGAGTCAGCATTGGAGCAAAACCCATGAGTCATCAAAGGCGGTGATCAGTTGAGCTCTCCCCATCTGCATCCCAGTTGTTACAGAAACCCCTCAAAGAATTTCTTCAACTTTAAAGAGCTCATAATTCACATATATATTCTTGTGTGTTGATTGCTATTTTCATTTACCAAACTAATAAATTAACCTACTCTTTTTGTTTGTTCCATTATTGTTTGAGTTCTCATTTATATTGAGTTTAAGTGTCTGGATACGTTTGTTAGCACAGCTGGGAAATATTAAATTGTGCATAAAATTAATTGTTGTTTTCACTTCAACAGTTTATCTGAGGTATACAAGGAGTGAACTGAGGCATTCAATAAATATATATACATACCGTACCGTACCGGACAGTCCTCAGTTCAGAGCATTCATAGCCACAGCATGCCTAAAAATTAAACATGACATGATTTGGAGATGATGAGGCAAAAGATTCAACCACAACTAAACTTGAAGAAACAGTTCACATAAATGATGCTCCTGTATTCCCAGCAAGCACCTTGCAAAGTGTCAGAGGATCTAGGCAGGGTTTAATATGACTCTTGACAATACAGAATGCGTATTCCTGTGAAGTCAGAAACACTCCCTCGTGCCACCCCATGATAATTCAAACCAGCAAAGTCACCCCTTCAGTAAACAGAGGTTTAGAACCAACTGCTGCCAAGCTGCACTGGGAACTGGAATGAGGTTTAGCAGGTTCAGCCTGACTTCACCTCAGGAGTCATAGAATCCGGAACGCAAGACGGGTTTGGGGGATAAAGAGGAATCTCACAGGTTAGAGAGTTCGTTTGAGACTGGAGTAATTGAGAAGTTCTCTGGGATAAGGCTGAAGTCTGTCTTTCTTCTTGCACAGATGATGGTAAAATACCATTTAGTAACTGAATTCCTACACAGCAGCTGACAGAGGCATGAACTGGCCTCATTAATCACTTACTACTTATGACAGACATCCATGGAAAATGAATCACACTTTCAAATTGTGCTTTCTATTCACATCAAATTTAACAGCATTTTAGCTTAGTATTCCTATGTATTTACTGAAAAGCCAAGCTTAAAGTAACCTCAAGTCTGAAAATGTTCCTTAGCAAGATTCTATAAAACTATGTTAAAAACCAAAGTCATGTACTACATTCAAAATTGAGATGTTGGGCCAGGGGTTTAGCTCAGTGGCATAAGTGCCTGCCTGGCAAGGTCTAGGTTGTGAGTTCGATCCCTAGTACTAGAAAAAAAAAAAATTGAGATGTTTTCCTTTCGATTCAAAACCTCAATTTTCAAAGCTTAACATCTGAGACTTTTCAGTCACAAGCTTGGAAAGTTGGGCACAGAGAACAGTAACTGAAAAAGAAGACTGCTGATAGCAGACTGCTGAAGTACCACTGTCATCCTTAAAATGGCTCAGAAAGCAATGCAAAAAGTGTTCCGCGGGGTAAATTGCTAACTCAATCCAGATGAAAGGCCTGGGTAGGACAAACTATTTTTTCCCATTTTGTTTCATTCTAGTAGATTTTGTTCATAAGAAGGGCAGCTATTTCCCCTCACACAGTGGTTTAGAAGAGCTTTTCACAATATAATTTACATGGTATCAGGGATTATCTTTTTATCTGAAAACTAAACAAAAGGAAATCATGTCAGCACAAGTCTCTGCAGACAAGGCATGTCAAAAAGATAGATTACATAATTTATATTTGCATTCCTTTGCATTTTTAATATTGTTATATTCTTTGCTTTTCTAATTGTGTTTACAATTGTGTTTGAATTCTTTTTTTAATTTCAGTGGTAAAATGACATAACTAGGAAGAGATGGACATGGGACACTATCAGAGCCCCTTTTTTCTTTTTGCCATTGCTAAAATCAAAGGCTTCCTTCCATCTCATGGTATTGCTAGTACTTCTAGGAGCAGCACAATAAAACCAAGTGCTAGGTGGAAACTGTAGATCATAGTATTGTTTACAATTATTTTTCCATGCCCTGTATGCAAATTATACACTTCCACTCTTGTAATGCCTCCTTATAGGCAGAATATACACTTATGCCCCCCACTGAGCCTGTTTCTGTCAGTGAACACAGACGTTCTATGTCTGTCTCCACAATCTCTTATGCTCTGTCCCTCCGCCACATAAACAGCATGTCCCAGGGAGAAGGTGCTCCTTTCTTTTCCAGAAAGACAGAAACATGGAGCAGGATGCAGATGACCCACTGAACAAAGCAGACCTCACAGCCCTTATGTAATATGGGAAATAAATAAATGCTTATGTTATAGACTAATATAATTCTGAGACTGATACAAAGGAAAACTGACATAATTAGCGGGAGCTAATACTCTATCATATGGTCATACTATATGGAGACAATCCAATTATTAAATAAAAATATCACCCCTTGATTTCTGCCATGTTAGACTTACCTTTTATTAATATGGTTGAATCATGTGATAATTAGAAATGAAATAAAGGCAGAAAAATAAGTAAATTTAAGAATGCACTACAGAGCGATTATCTTTCTCTGTGGAAATCACGCACAACCCTTCCGTGCACACCCACCCAGACGCATATTCTCTTGGAGACACAATCCCATATTACTTAACCGCGTGTCTTCCTGTTTCTATTTTAGCATTCGAATTAAAAAAAAAAAAAAGTAGCTGAACTAAATCCACATCGCGCATGCTCTGAAGTAGCACTGGCAGATGAAGGGCCCGGATGACCCGTGACCCAAGTGACTGCCTATCCCCTCGCACATGCTCCCCGTTTCTCCCGATTTCCCATGGTTATGAGTTTTTAAGTAATATATTTTTGTATATTCTACCTAATAGGAGGTTGCATTTTTAAATTTTAAACCTCGTTCTCCCACTTTTAATTACTTCATTGTATCCAATCAGACTGCATCTTTCTCTCAAACTGCCCGTGCACAAGGTTTTGCCTCATTGCCCTTGGAAGCCCTTCAGTCCACTTAGCCGGTTCCTTCTCTTCTGTGGTATCTATTTCAAGACCCCTAGGAGGTTAACTGCTCTTAAAAATACCAGTCACCCGTGTGCTCCTCCCCTCTTCTTTCATAGCTGAACCTAATTTCACCATCTTTTAAACACAGTTTCCCAAATGTTCTACGACTACAACAAACCTGATGTACTCGTAGCTGACTGGATCCCGCCCAGGTCTTATGCACTTGCCAATTTTATACAATATACTAAAGTTACTGGGTGTGCATTTGTGTGTTTACCATAATGTTAATTATAGTGCTCTCTTATAGGTCACTGTTTCCTCCTCTTCCTGCTCATCTTTCTTCATTTTTATTCTCTTTCTTGTTCTTTCTCTTCTCTTTCCTCTCCTTCAAACCTCTTCTTTTATAATATTACCAATATACTTCTAATCATAATATTATCCTGAAAATAGTTTGTCAGCATCCTGCATGGTTTGAATGAGGGTCCTTCAAAGACCCATATGTTCAAGGGCTTGACTCTTAGGTGGTGGAGGGTTGCTACTTGGAGGTGGTAAAATCTTTAGGAGATGGATCCTTAGATTATTGACAATGTATTTTTGAAGAGGATTGTGGGACTTGAGTCTCTTCCTCTTCCTGTCTCTATTTTTGTTTCATGGTGTTACAGTTTAGATCTAGAATGTACCCCAAAGAGTTCTTATGGTCAGAAGTGGGGCTCTTAAAAGGCAGTTGAATTATGGGAGCACTGTGGCTGACTTGCTGTTAGGGGGTGGGTCTAGGTGGAGGTGAGTCACTCCCCAGCTCTTCCTTTCTCTGGGATGCTTCTTGGTTGCCGTGATATAAGCAACTTTCTTCCTCCGGGCCTTTCCACCTTGCCATTTTTGCCTTGTATCAAGCTGACCTAGAATTATAACCATGAGCCAATATAAATCTCTTCTCCTCTAAGTTGTGAATGCCTGGTATTGTGTCTGAGATACAAGTGTCTAAGGTTCAAACCTTCTGGATTGAGCTGTTTTTTCACCGCACACCCCTAGAATGATGTGCTGCCCAGCCTCAAAGTAATGAGGCCACAGGACTAGAACATCCAGAACCAGAATTGAAAATATACCTTCTCTCTTTACAACTTAATTGCCTCAGGATTTTCATTATAGGAATGCGAAGTTAACTAATCCATATTTCAAGTACTAGGAAGCTCATGAAGCTTTAGAGCTACCCACTCTTTGTTCAATCTTCCATGTGTCTCAGTACCTCTAACCCAGAAGATTCACCAAATACGTTTCCTTCCCACTGTGGCATGCAGCTTTCCACTTCCACGCAGAAATGCCACTTGTATGAAGGGGATACAGTGTTGAGACCCTCAAATAAATTTTCAAACACAAAAATATAAAATTAAGAATCAATAAACCACAGATATAACTAAGCCTCACATTTTTAACCCAACATTTCACTGGATAACTGATGTAAGCATATAACATAGGGTATCCACCTAAAAGTGACATCTCTGTCATTAGACAGTGGTCCACTCAGTGTAATTCTCAAACATCTGTCAGGTGCTGGGTGTGCTGTGCATGCTCTTAGAATTAAACTTTTGGTAACTAAAAAAAGGGCATCAAAGAGAAATTCAGAGAGCATGCATAAGTCAGGACTCACCAAATATGAGCAAAGGAATGAGAACCCTGGCTACACACCATGAATAGCCTGTTTCATTTGGAAGGGGAAGACCAAGCACATCAGTTCCTCATGACACACTTCCTCAAAATCATGCATCTCCCTTAGCTCTACTCATATTCATCAAGGACTTTTATCAAAATGGGGTTATGTATATCAAAAGTTATTATAGTCCTTGAAAAAGAAGATCTTTATATATATATATATACAGAGAGGAGAGAGAGGGAGTGAGAGAGAGAGAGAATCCTCTTATAACTTCAACCTCCTCTTATAACTGCTCTGACTACTGGTATATACCTTGCATGTTTTCTAATCTAAATATATCATTCTTCTTAGCATATATACTATCCTATAACCTAGAAGATATCTTGTTTATGTGTAAGTTTATTAAGCAAGCTTAACTCTTATGAAGATAAAACATAAATGAAGCAATGCTGATATTTAAGGTCACTTGATTTCTTGCTTTATTGGAATAAATGAATATATTTGTAGTCTGATTTAAAAGAATCTGATCATTCCAGAAGGAAGTGATTTTTTAAAAAAGAGTTATACAGGTCAATAGGCTAGCAAGTAGCAAGAGTCAATTATTCTCACATCTAGCAAAAGATAAAATCACGTTTTCCAATTTCAAAATTTCAAATTTTTAATAAAATCAAATAGATTAAACTCTCTAAAAGACAGATTGAAAGATTAGACTTAATACTATGATCCAATTATATACTATCTACAAAAAACTCACTTTAGATTCAAAGACACAAATAGATTGAAAGTAAAAGAATAGAAAAAAATATTTCATACAAATAGCAACCAAGAGAGTAGGATTGTCTATACTAGTATCAGACAAAATACATTTTTAAAGTTTACAATGGACCAAGAAAAAGATTACAGTTTAATAAAAGTTCAGTGAAATATGAAGATAAAATATTTAAAGACCTAACAGATCAGCAAACCATATGAAGCAACACATAATTGAAGGAATGATTTTAATAACTAATGAAAGTTTTAATATCCTGTTCTTAATAATACATAGAACAACTAGATAGACTGTAAGTGTAGAAATAGAAGACAACACAATAGACTTGTTCTAATATACTACCCACAGTAAAAACATGTGCATTATTCTCAAGTACACTTGATAAGTTTTCTAGGATAGATCATATATAGGACACAAACTAAGTCTCAGTATATTTGAAAAGATAGATATCCTGCAAAGTATCTCCTTAAGCCACAACAGATGAGGTAAGAAATTAATTACAGAATAAAAACTGAAAAAAATCATAAATTTGTAGAAATTAAACAGCACATTCTTTAGCAATTTATTAAAGAAAAAGTATAAGAGAAATTGAAAAATGCTTAAAGATTAATGAGAATGAAAATACAACATATCACAACATATGGGACATAGAAAAATGATACTAAAGGAGAAATTTGTAAGCATTAATAATCAACAAGAATCTGAAATGATAAAGGATGCCTGTAACTCAGTACTCAGGGAGCTTGAGGCAGGAGAATCACAAGTTCAATCCAGCCTTGGTAACTCAGTGACTTACTGAGATACGAATCTCAAAATTTAAAAAAATGTTGGGACATACATAACTCAGTGAGAAGACCCTGGTTTCAATCTGAAATACCATATTAAAAGAAAAAATCAAAAAAAGACCTCCAATCAACAACCTAACTTTACAATGTAGGGAAATAGAAAAAAAAAGGATACTCAAAGTTGGCAGAAGAAAGGATATAATAAAGGATACAGCAAAGACAATTTAAGCAGACAAAAGAAGAAAATCAATGAAACTAAAAGTTGCTTGTTGTGAAAGATAAAATTAAGAAAGACTTAGCTATTTAGACTAAGAAAAAAGAAGACTCAATTACTAGAACATAGGTAAAAATATGAACATTACTACTGATTGTGAAGAGTATTAGGAGAATTATAGGAGCACTATAAATAAGAGAATTGTGGGAGTACTATTAATACCATGAGAATTAGGGGAATACTATGAATAATTTGTATACAAACAAGTAGCATAACCTTAATGAAATAAAGATTCCTAGAAATACAAAACCTACCAGCCTAAATCATAAGTAAATAGAAAGTTTGTATAGATCTATAACAAGTAAGTGTAC
The DNA here is from genome assembly GCA_004027455.1 of Hydrochoerus hydrochaeris. Lineage (NCBI taxonomy): Eukaryota > Metazoa > Chordata > Mammalia > Rodentia > Hydrochaeridae > Hydrochoerus > Hydrochoerus hydrochaeris. Next base: position 129,041 of record PVLA01005190.1, on the reverse strand, counting down.
TGAATTTCTTGAGGAATCATCAGAATAATACAAGTTACTTTTAACCTCTACAATTACAAGAGGTGCTCAAAGTGATAGCCATTAGATCCAGACGTTTATTAGCACATAGTGAACTGTTGCTGGGTTAACCTTGAACATTCAGACTGTTGCATATGCATTTTCAATTTCATCTCTAGGGGCCAGCAGTGTAATGAGTTTTCTGCAATAGCGTTCCCCATACAAGAGTAACACTATCTGTTGAAAAAACATGGTATTTTTCTTTTCTTAAAGCATATATAGATTTTTGGTGGACTTTGTATTTAAAGAACTAACACCAATAATTCTCAAATTTTTCCAAAACGTTGAAGAAGAAGGAATACTTTCCAACTCATTTGAAAAGGTCAACATTATTTTCATCCAAAGCCAGAAATGACACTATAAGAAAACTACAGACCAATGTGCTTTATAAACATTGATGCAAAAGTTTTCAGTAAAATATTAATGAATCAAGCTCATTCATTGTAAAAGGACTAAACACCATAACAAAGTGGGATTTATTCCTGCAATTCAAGGGTGGTTCAGCATATGCAAACCAAAAAGTATAAACATGAAGTAAAAGAAGAAACCAGTTGGTGCAGGAAAAAACATTTAACAAAATAAGGTAGCATTCACAGGGTTCAGGATTAGGACCCAGATATTCCCCAGGGGGAAGAAGGAGTTAGCCTGCCACCATTCTCTGCAGCCCAAACGAGCTTCTGCCCACGGTTCTTGGACACATCTTTCCTCTGGCTCCCCATTACCAGCTGTCTGATGACATGCAAGTTCCTTCACCATGTGGCTCCTCCTATCTTTCTAGGCGCATTTCCCCAGACCAGAGCACTGCTTCCTCTTCCTTGTGTCACCACTCCCCAGCACAGAGGACCTCAGCCATGCGTGACTGACACACAGACAGATTGACAAAATCAGAGCAAATGCAATCTCAAATGCTGAGAGCTCCGCCAGTGGACTTTGAATGTACAGATGCTCTGGTTGTGAATTGAACAAGGAGTTTATTGGCACATACAGATGCTCATTTGTACACAGAGGCTGTCCTGTGAGAACTGTCTCTCACAAAATTTCACAGGTGTACACATAAGAGAGTCCACAATTTAAAAAAAAACATGAATGGAAAAAAATTACACAACATAATAAACTTCACATCTGAAAAATCCACAGCAAACATCCTCAGGGAAAGACTGAAAGTGTTTCCTCCAAGACCAGGAACAAGGGAATAATTCTTGCCTTCACCACTGGCAGACAACATTGTACTGGATGACTAGGCAAAGCAATTAGTCAAGAAAAAGTAATAAAAGACAGCCAAATTAGAAAGAATTAGGTAAAACTATTTTCTGAAATTATCAAATTATAGTGTGCTATGGTGTAGAAAATTCTAAAGATTTCACACACGAAAAGGTCAAAATTAATCAACGAATTCAGCAAAGTAGCAGACTACAAAGTTAACACATAAAACTCAGTTGCATTTTCACAAGAAAAACATGAAAAGGAAATTAAGGAAACAGTCTCATTTATAACCCCATCAGACAGAACAAAATACTTAGGAATTAACCAAGGACAATTTTCACAAAACTACAAACTATTGCTGAAAGAAATTAAAGACCTAAGCAAATAGCAATACATGTTATGATTATGAACTAGAGGGCTTAATATTGTTTAAAGCATTACTTTCCAAGATTATTTGAGAATTCAAATCAGCCACTTTCAAAATGTTAATGTGGTTATTTTTTTGAGAAGCAGAAAATCTCATTCTAAAATTCACATGGGATCTCAAAAGATACCAAAACCATAATGAAAAAGGAGACAAAATTGAAAGACTCATACTGTCAGGTTTTAAATTTTACTCTACAGCTACAGAAATCCAAATAGTGTATTACTGACATACAAACAGATGCATACACCAGTGGAACAGACTAGACAGACTAGACATATATGATCAATGATATTTTGCCAAGATATTATGACTATTCAATGGGAAAAGAACAGTTTTTTCAACAAAAGTTTAGAGAGATATATGTGGTTGAAGTTAGACCCTTATCTAGCACCATACCAAAAAAGTGACTCACAATAGACTAAAGACCTAAATTTAAGCATTAAATGTGCAAGAACTCTTAGAAGAAAATGTACAATAAAATATTGGGACAATTTTGGCAATAATTTCTTAGATATCATATCAAAGTTGTAGGACACAAAATAAAAACCAAATCAAATTTCATGTGATTTTTAAAATGTGCTGTATGTCAAAAGACAAAACCAGTAAAAATGAAAGCTATGTAATGGGACAAAATATTTCCAAATCATGTATTTGATATATATATTAATGACCTGTCATTATGGTACGGTAATGTCGTTATGGTGTGTGTGTATATGTATATATATAAAAAATAAAATTCAATAACAATAACAAAACAAGCAATCTAATTCAAAAATAAAACACTTTAATAGACATTTGTCCAAAAGGATACACAAATGACAAATAATCACTGTCATGAAGGAAATATAAAACAAATGGCAATGAGTATTTCACACCTGTTAGAATGGCTACTACCAAAAACAATAACCAAAAAAAGAAACAGAATATAAGAAGTTCTGGTGAGGACATGAAGGAATTAACACACTTGTGTCCTGTTGGTGGGAATGTGAAACCATATAATATACATTAAAAAATAGCAAGTGTTCTGCAAAAGAGCTAAAAATAGAATTTTCATATGATGCAGCAATTTACTTTTGAGATAGGTCCCAAAATAGCTGAAATGGGGACTTGAACAAATATTTGAACATCCATTTTCATGGACGCATTATTAACAATAACCAAAATGCAGAACAACTCATGCATTCATTCACAGATGATAAGCAAAGTGTGACCTATACATACAACGAACTGATATTCAGCCTTAAAAAGAAAAGTTCTGACATATGCTACCATATGGAAGAACCTGCCAATAATATGCTACTAGAAATAAGTCATTCAAAAAAAAAAGACAAATACTGTGTCATTGCATTTAGATCTAGGCAGTATGATAGTTCCTTCCAAGACTGATGGACAGGAAAATAATTTCTTATTTTTTAATAGATGTACAGTGTGAGTTTAAAAAGAGTACTGGAATTCAGGCCAGGGATATAACTCAGCAGCATAAGTACTTGTATGCCAAGCACAAGGTCATGAGTTTGATTCCCAGTGCCAAAAAAAAGAAGTACTGGAATTGGATCATCATGATATGTGTTATTAAAATAGAGAAGAAGCCATGGTGGGCCTGGGAGGAGTAACAAGAAGACCTTCCCAAGAGACTGCACAAGCTATGAAGTGAAACAAGCCCATTCCCCTTCCCAGAAGCCCTGCTGGGACTGGGAGAAGAACAAGAAGCCTATTTGCCCTCCCAGTGAATTCACACATGTCATGCAGAGCCCAAGAGGAGAAACAAGTCAATTTGCCCTTCCCATGAGTCAGCAGAAGGCATGCTGGGGCTAGGAACAGTAATGAGAAGCCAATTTTCCCTTCCTATGAGCCCATACAAGCCATGCAGGGCCCAGGAAGAGAAATGAGCCAGTTTGCCCTTCCCCTTAGTTGGAACTGGGAGGAGTAACAAGAAGCCAATTCACCCTTCCCATGAGTATGCACAAGCCATGCAGATCCCAGGAGGATAAATAAGCCAATTGAACCTTCCCATGAGTCAGTGAAAGCCATGATAGGGCTGGGAAAAGTAATAAGAAGCCAATTCACCCTTCCTGTGAGCCAACCAGCATGCGAGCTGGGAAACAAGAACACCCCTACCCCCATAACCAATCAGTTGATTCAGAGGACAGGCTGAGTTGATAGCAACTGAGGTACCAAAACAATGTAATGCTTGTATTGTTTGACTGACTTTGCAGGCCTAAGGCTGGTAGTCTGAGCTTCATTAAGAGGATAAGAATATACAATATAGCAAATATGGGGAGATTTCCTTCCGTCTTGTTTTTGAAATCCAATATTGTTCCCACTGCTTTGTTTTGTTCCATTTTATTATTTTGTTTTATTCTATGTTCTGTTTTCATTGGTTTTATTCTGTTCTATCTTGTTTTATTTTATTATGTCTGATGGTATGGGCAGCAATTTTAAAGATAACAAGAGGTATTACAGTAGCCATTGTTGATTTCCTATTATCCTGTTATGAAATCCTGTATCACTTTCACTAGTTTGATTTTATTGGCTTTATTCTGTTATATTTTGTTTGGTTTTATTTTTTTCAAGATAAACTTTCATTTTCTTGGTTTGTTTGTGCTGTTATCTTCTGTCTGATTTTATTATATCTGATGGTATGGTCAGCTATTTTGAAGAAAACAAGACACATTATGGTAGTCATTGTTGATTTCCTGGAATCTTGTTTTGAAGTCCTGTGTTTCTTTCATTGTTCTGTTCTGATAAGCTTTATTCTGTTTTGTTTCCCTCAGTTTTATTCTCTTTAAAACAATTTTTTAAAGAAAGAAAAATAACAATAAAAAATTTAAAAATTGTAAAAATGTCTAAAGTTTAAATCCACAGCATTGAGAACCAGGATGGATTTCCATATTATTGAAAAGTGAAAAAATGGAGACTCCTGAGCTATTGGAATTTGAAAGCAAAAATCTTCACTCAATGTTTATAATTAAAGATTTATTTCTCACCAAAACTATAGTTAACGAGGGAAGCAAGAAATAAGTATGATTTTCAGGTTGCTCAAAAACAGAAATCCATTTTTTATTAGTCAGGGTCTCACTATGCTGTTCAGGTTGGCCTTCAACTTATTTTGTTACTCAGGCTGGCCTTGAACTTGCAGTGAGTCTTCTGCTTCAGCCCCCTAAGTGCTGGAAATACAGCCTCACACCACCACATCTAGTAGAAATCTTAAATGGTTGAACAAAAGTTAAATCTTGAACAAAGCAAGAAGAAAATATAACAATAAAGTGAAATGATATGACAATTTTCAAAAAAGAAATATAAAGTGACTCCTCTCACATCTACAATTACTCCATGTTTACATATACTTTAGAATTTTTGGTTGATTGATTGGTTTGTGCTGTAAATAGTTCTTGAAGTGATTTGGGTGGAGTTTTATGTTTGGTTTGGGGTTGGGAGGATTTACAATACTGGACCTATTTTTCATCCTAAAGAGAGGCTGTCTTCATGAGCTTATTTAAACCAATGTTAAAATGCTTAAATGTCAAATTATTGCAGTACTTTTTCCAATTTAGAGACTTCCAGGATTATTCTGAATAAGTAGTACTTTAGTTAAGAAAACAAACTATGGAATCAGAATGGTGTTTAGATCCCAGATCTGGCAATCAATATGACTGTAAGCAATTAGCTTATCTTCCTTGAACTTAGAGGACTTTTAGCATAAAATGAATAAAAAGTACATGTCCCATAAATTTATCATTAGTATTAAATGAGATATTGTCTATGAGGTACTTAGCATAATGAATATTGTGTAAATATTTTTATTGTGTAAAAATCAATGCATGTCAGCTACTAGGTAGCATGCATGTTGTAGTCTGGATATGCAAGGAAATAGATTTAATACAGGACAAATAATTTATAGGATTATTTTATAATCTCCACCCACAAAGTCAAATGCAGAAAAGTGTAAGTGATCTGGCCATGAGCTAGAAACCCAAAGAATCCAGCTGAGGGCCTGAATCCCACAGCAGTGTCCGCCACAGGTCCAGCTAGAGGCCTAGAACCCATGCCAATGTCTCACACAAATTTTTATCAAGGGTCTGCACTGGGAAGGCCCAAAAGTCGGTGGTAGAAGTTAAAAAAGCTGTGCCAGTGGCATAGAGGATCTGTGTGAGCAGACCGAGGGAGCTGCACTGGAGCCAGGAAGCGATGCTCAAGGTAAAGACCAGAGTTTCCCCAAAAGAAACTGCAGCCATCCTGAGCAACAATAATGATCCAAGCTCCTCTGATGATGAGAACAACTGAGTTCATATCAGGAAAACCAGTATGACAAGCTGCTCCAGGAGAATCAAACTCTACACCACCTTCCCTTCCTGTCTTCCTTTCATGCAGTTGGCAATAGTTCTCAAGTTAGCCTTCATGCCCAGCTGATTGAGTTCAGCTGGGTGTTACAAGTTGACCATTAGTTAATCCACCACAGTACACAAACGCAGTATTGGGAACTCAATGTTTTCCTCTGAGTGAACATTAAGGAAGCAGGATTTGGCAAGAAAATCAAGAGCTATTCATAGTGATATGCGGATTGGTTTACCACCTCCCCAGTCATGGTTGGTGCTCCCTCCTGAGAATTCCCTCAACATTACAATCGTGTTCTAAGACTTTTAACTGTGAAGTTATGATGCAAAGATTGCTCTCAGCTGTAACTTCAGAGCCTGTCACAGTGCATGAGGCTTAATAAACTCTCAATAAATGTACTTTGAATAATTGAATTTAAATTACTTCAACAAATACAACACTCACTTGTAGAAAGATGTGTTAAGAGAATCTTCTGGCCACTCTTTGTTCATGGGGAGAGGAGGGATAGCTTTTGGGAATGCTAAAGTGGATAAACTTAAAGTAAAGTAGGCTTCATGACCTATGGCTTCAATTTTGTATTCAATAGTATTTTAATAGTTACAGAAAAGAAGGTACTCCATGGAACTGAAAAACCAAACATTTCCCTCCCCCTAGAAGAGATCGCATTTTGTAGAGAACTTGTACTTTTCCATAAATTCTATGAAATAGCATCTGGTAAATTACATATAATAAGTTTTTCTCTTTTTTCTTTAAGAGAAAATTTCCAACCACTTAGACAGATATGCATTCTAGAAGCTATGTAAACAGTGTGAAACCCAGGGAAGAGCTCTGTGGAGAAGAGGCTATAAAGAAGAAGAAGACAAGGCGAGTTGGAAATGGGTCAGAGCAAAGTCCAGACACAAGGAAATACAAGGCACATTTAGATTAGTATTTATGATACTTTTTGAATGAATGAGTGAGTGAATAAGGTAGACTACCCAGGATAGGTATATACTGTTGGGGACACTGAATGCCAAGCTGGGCTTTGTCTACCAATTCACGAAGATTTATGTGGTGTAGTATGTAGAATGGTTTGAGCATAGGAAGGTATTCACTTTGAAAATTCAAGCTGAGCTAATTAGTGCCAGAACAAAGAATTGAAAGGGAAAAGATAGAGAAATCAAATGCAAATCAACTACAAAGTCAAATTACTAATACTTGGCAACTGAGTAGATATGAGCGTTTCATGGAGCAGAGGCAAAGATGAGTCTTTATCATTAAGTAATCAACCTTTGGCCAGTGGAAAACTTATCTCTTCCCTATGACTCATACATTACCAGAAGCTTCTGATTTCCTGGAATACTTTTATGAAATTTCTAAGTCTCTCAACAATACTTTTTTAACCACAATTTTATGTATTTTGTTCATGTAGTAATGTCTTTGGGACAGTTCTTAGATCAGAAACTGTCTTTTCCATCTCTTGAAGTACATCAGATCTGCTGTAACCACCTTTGATTAATTTGACTCCACATCTACTGACCAAGGACTGTTACCAATAGTTTTATGTGAGATGGCAGTGAATGAGTGGTCAGATGATCAGTTTTCTGTTAAATAGAAAAACTTCTAGCTAAACTCATAAAAGAGATTTACTACTTTGCCACATTGATTACAAATTCCCAGCATGTGTCTGAGGGCATGCTGTGTACTGCTCCCACGGGGAATGGATTCCAATGCATAGAAATTAAGGGAATTACTCACTGATTCACACAGTCTATAGCCATACTTTGAGGGAGATTTCTCTCCCCAGCTCTTCTCTTCAATATCCACATATGCATCCAAAAACCTCTATCTTTGTGTCCCACAGACACCGCAAATTCAACATCTCCAGCAAAGAGCTGACATTCTCCACCCAACACCTTGTTCTCAATGAGCAATCATCACTTGCCCAGGATTTCACCAATAGCTATAAAACACATCACCTGCCCACTAGATTCAAACCCACTCACTGTATTACAAATAAAGTTATTTCTCTAAAATTGGAAATTAAAAAATTATGATTTCACTTGAAATCTGTCAGTGAGTTCTACTTTCAAAATAGAAGTCCAAATCTTCTAGTCCCCACCACTTCACTGATTACACTGCATTACAGCTGGATGCTCCTTTACCCGAGTCTTTCAACTTACTGAAGGTCTAAATGTTCTTAGAACAAACAAATGAAATAAAACATCAATAATTTCACGATGTCATTTAATACTCACAGCACCATCAAAGTAAATATTATTTCTCCTATTTTACAGAGAAATGTTTAACATTTAGGGTATATAACTTGTTCAAGTAACATAGATTGTAACTGACAGAGTAGGTTGAAGATAAAATCTATGTAAACCATAAACACTTCTGCTTGATTCTCCCTCCATATTGTTCTATATTTACATTTTTTTGTTTCAAGACTTTGTAACAAACCCTGAAAAAGCCTATTCCAGAGCACCCATTGCTGTCTCTGTGCACATATGTGTGTAAATTATTAGATCACAAAGTTCTAAAACTCACAAATCATGTTCTTCTCCACACCCCAAGTACCTCGTTAAAAACTTTTGTGTATGTCTTTAGTTTGTTCTCAACAAATAATTGAGTGGATGAAATAAAACAGTGAAATGGTGAGGATGATTTTGTTATTTAATAATAAAACTTATTCTAGCTGTAAACATAAAGTAATTTTGAAGTATCATTTAAGCACTGTTATATATGAGATATACTGTATATAATGAAAAAATATTGGTTAAATGCATTTACCATTTGTAGCTCATGAATTTTAACTACTAAAGGAGACAATATGTCTCTAAAAGCTTGGTATAAGTAATAGCTCAATGTTCTCAGAGCAAAATTTTCCAGTTAGATTATGAATAGGACTTCACTGTGCTTTGGATTCAGATTGTCCTTGGCCAGTGTCATTATTCAGTCTTTCATCTTGGAGGCTTTACATAGGAGAATTTGTTTGGAATCATAACTCCTACCATAATGGAAATTTGTAGGGTACATGAAGTAGTAAATTCTAAAGAAAATGACTTATTAGGTCTCTAATTTATGCTTAGGTGACTTTAGCTCTATATTGGTCAGCTTGGTTAGAATGATTTCTAGAAGACATATTTTTATTAAAATAGATTGAAAAACTAAAAGAACAGTAAAGATGCATCTTTCTGAAAGTTGTATCATCTGAGAAATATTGGGGGAAGTGGAGGAATGTAGTCTGGCAAGATGACTTAGGAGACACTGATTTCTGTATCTGAATATTTTTTAGTCATTGTAAAACACATACAAGAGCCACATGTGGTGGCACACACCTGTAATCCCAGTACTCGGGAGGCTGAGACAGGACTATCACCATGAGCTCAAGGTCAGCCTGGCATACATAAGCAAGTTCAAGGCCAGTCTGGGATACATAATGAGACCCTTATCAAAAAATATACAAAATGATTTGCCTGTGATTATTTTTTATAAATTGTTCCTCTTGCTCCTGTTCCTCTTCTCTCCCCACATGCAGAAGGAAAGAGCCATATTCAGTGACCCTGCCTGCAAATTCAGTGGACTTCTTCACAGGTAGAACTTGATCTAAACACAGAAATCACTGTCCTGTAGAAATTATGGACAGATAGAAGTAGGAGGAGGAAGAGAAGGAGATGAGAGGAAATGGAGGAGGAGAGGAGGGGGTGAAGGAGGAGAGGGAGGAGGAGATGGAGAAGAAGAGAGAGGAGGTGGAGGAGGAGATGGAGAAGATGGAGGAAAGGGAGGAGGAGAGGGAGGAGAGGGAGGAGGAGAGGGAGGAGAGGGAGGAGGAGAGGGAGGAGGAGAGGGAGGAGATGGAGAAGATGGAGGAAAGGGAGGAGGAGAGGGAGGAGAGGGAGG
>PVLA01005190.1:76213-119037 GCA_004027455.1 Hydrochoerus hydrochaeris | reverse complement strand
ACAGGACAGAGGCAGAGAAGTAAGAGAAGCAAGAATGAACGGATTCAGATGGAATCCTGATGCTTTTCAGTCTCTTGTTTCAGATTATCTAGAGGCCTAACTGCATTTCTTTCCTTGAATCTCTTAAGACAACTTGGCATTTTTCTAATTAAATTATCTTTTTTATTTAAGCTAAAGAAATAAAATTTTGGATATTTATCAATAAAAAACTCCACACAAATACAATTGCTACATGGAAAAAATAGGACATTTCTAAAAGGGGTGAGAGTCGGGATGAGGAAAAATGTCATAGAAAGTTACCCAAAGGTAGATGTGGTTTAATATGTGGAAGATCCACGTAGTCATCAGAGAAATTCATAAATGTACCCCAGTATGAGCTCCCTGTTCCTAAATTAGGCATTAAAGTAGCAATTGGACCTTGGCTGCATAAAGACAACAATCGTGGCTGCTGGGAAATGGACGAGATAACTTGTATGACTCTCCAATTGTGATATTCCATGAGGCCTTGTGAGGAGACATTTGCAACCAGGTAGTGGTCCCCTACTACTTACTTCAGTAGGAAACTGTTTTATCATCTGCAATTGCTCAGTGACTCCACAGCCAGCAGCCAAGCTCTTCGTGGTCCACCACTCTGAAACTCTAGAGCTTGGCAGAATGGATATAGCAACCACAAATGTGAAGATGATGGAAGGATCCAGAAGGGAATTGCTAAACTGGGTCTTGCAGGGTCAGTAATGAATTTAGACATGAAGGGTGTTGGTATTAAGAGAAGCAAAAGGAGGAAATGCAAACTGGAAATGGATGCAAACAGCCTGAGACTATATCTGGTATTCTCAGCATTTGGACAGCACCTACACACAAGAGCAGCTCAGTGAAGTCACTGAACAAATGCATGAATAAATGAATAAATGGATACATAAATGAATGAAGAGATCAAGCAGCCAACACATTTAGGCAAGAAAGTACAAGAAGAACCTAAGAGCAGAAATTAGTGTTAACTTACAGAATTCAGCACAATCAGTAGAAAACTCATCTCTTTAAGTCTGGATGGTGTGCACTGGGCTTAATTTGCAATTTCCAGGCTCCATTCATTTCATTTTTGAAGCAATTGATAAGTCTGAGCACAAACAGAGCCCTTACTGCTTTTCAGGCATCAGATACATCAACTAACGTGTCCCCACAGCAGCCACAAACCTGGATCCGTCATGGCCACAGCTCAGCCCTGCTCCCTCAGAGCTGCACTCTCAAACTAACTAATGTCATTCTCTGTCCTTCAATCCGAAGGAAATTTTAAGTGGGAGAGTAATCTCTGAACTAAACAAGAGGTTTGAAAACAATTTTGATGGTTGGAAATAAATTAACGTGCTTAAAATGCCCATTAAAGTCAGTGAAGAGGTTGAGTCATGCTGGCAACAACATAGAAATCAGGCACTTTTGATCTGAAAACTCTTGAGTTACATAAGTGACCCGAGAGTGCTGAGAAGAGAAGCTTCCAAGTGCCTTGTTCAGATTCCCAGCCGGAGCTCAGGTGCTATGAAGCTTGGAGAATAATGAGCTGCTCCTTTCCCCGGCCCCTTCTACTCCTCACATGTTCAAGCCCCGCTTAAGGGATTAAACTTCTTCTCTTCCTACTGGCAGCCCCTCGTCTTTCACCTGTCTCATCCTTTGCTCGGAAGCAGTGGGGCTCTGGATCCCATTTAACTACGCACATCAAGCTCTGAAGGCCAAGCAGAATAGGGCGCGAAGCTCCCCTCACCGTGGACAGCAACGCGCTAACCAAACACCGTGAGGGGCCAAATCTTGAAGAGGCTAATTTAAATTCCTGCCTCTTTCTTTATGTTTTTTCTTCTGTTAACCCATTCTTGTGACTCTAAAATATCATGCTTAATCTTATACAGGTTTGTACCATTATCGTGAGCAGCACAGGTTACCTAAGGACTGAATTTTCTTTTTTAAAAAACCCATTATGTGGCTTGGCATCTCTGCCTCAGTCCTAGGCTAATCCTGATTCTGATTGTTTACACTGGATTCTACATAGTCTTTTCTCCCATTTCTTCACCAGGTACTCATTTACTTATCAATTGAGAGTCAATTCCTGTTTGAAGATTAATGTAAGAATATTTTGATACGTGGGCTTTCAGCGTTTTCTACATACTATGTTATAAGATGAAAGTGCCTAGCTGCTGAGCACCTTAAGCATCACCAAGCAAGTGGTAAACAGTTGTAATGCTAAATAAACACTTGAGAGGCTGAGGCAGGAGGGTTGTGAGCTTGAGATTAGACTGGACTATATAGTAATACCCTATGAAAAAGAAAGAAAGAAAGAAAGAAAGAAAGAAAGAAAGAAAGAAAGAAAGAAAGAAAGAAAGAAAGAAAGAAAGAAAGAAAGAAAGAGACAAAAGAAATGAGGAAAAGAAAGGAAGGAAAGGAAGGACAGGGAAGAGAAAAGGAATAAAAGGGGAAGGAAGAGAAGGAAAGAGAAGAGAAGGGGAGGGAGGGGAGGGAAGCAGAGAGGAATATTAGTGGATTCACACCATCACACTCTTTCCAGCTTAAACCAACCGGTGGTAGAGGTAGAGACTAAAGGGTGTTTGTATTCATACTAAACGGTGTTTGTATCCGAGGACCAGGGTCCTTCCCCATCATTGCTTCACTACCCTTCATATGTTAAAGTCCCCAGCTGAACCAGCTGAACCATGGCCACCAGGACACAGGGGCAACGCTGGAGGAGAAAGTGCCAGAAGACTGCATATGAGGTTTGCACAGAGCAGTCCCAGAAGCCAAGTGCCCACTTTCGCCCACCAAGCTGTTTCTCGTAGCCTGATTTGATAGTCTCACCTATGACAGTGATGACTGGACCTCTCATAGCAGTGTGTACAAAAGAATCTGCCCAAGTGGCCCTGCTCTGCCTAATGTAATATACATTCATATATAATATATGCAAAGCCTATGAATTAATTTGGGGAAAAACAGCTTCTGAACAGTTAGGCAACCATGGATGCTTCCATCCCTACTCCTTACTCTTCTGCAGCATGTACGAGTATTCTCTGCGTAATCTGACACAGAGATCAAAGATCCCCACAACAGCAATCTCTATACTCATCCTCAATATCTCTCTCTCTTCCTGTTTCTCTCTTCCTCCCTCTCCCCAAAGCACCCCCCAGAAAAAACACAAATGAAAACTAGAGAAAATGCCTGTAGTATTTCTTCATTCTTCAAATTTCCAAACACACATATGGGTTATATACTTACAAAGATAAGAAATAATACAATTTAAAAAGTGACAAGTGACAGAAGGTATGGATTCTAACTGCTATGACTTAGGTCCTCCAGAATAGTTCTTAAAATATTGCAGTGGTGTGGAACCAATGCTGAACAACAGACAGTAGAGACAAAAGAGAAAAGTGACTGCAGCTTTTGAACTAATTCCCAGATTCCCATCCTCCTCCAAATAAAGACAGTGGAGCCCGAGGCCATGCAATTTCAAACCAGTTACTTGAGCCGGGAGCATCCTCCTAGGAGCACTGAAATACACTGCAGGCTCAAGAGAGTCCTTTAATGGATTCAGGTTTTGGACTCAAATGCAAAAGGTGAACTCATGTAGACTTCTCTAAACCTTCAGCTGTTATACAGGCAAGAACAAAAGCTCTCTGAGAGCCGCTTTCAAACTGTTCTCAGCTAAAAACATTTTTCCCAGACAAACCTGCTTTGGAGCAACAGCCAATACTTCTCTGTTTAAACTGGAGACAGGATTTTTAGAAGACACATGTTGTGAAAAAGCACAAGTCTCATAAAATAAAATTTTTTTATTATCTTTATAACATTAAAGAGGAAAAGCTATGGGTTGCTAAAGTGTAATTATAGATTGCTGTTTTTCTGAAGGAAACCATCTGGATAACTATTTTAGGTAGACAACACAATAATAATAAGGGCAACTGATACTGTTATTCACTGAAGCGAGGAAACAGTAAGAAAAAGGAAACCTTTAGCAAACTAGGTCCTTAATACAGTTAAGCATCTTCTAAGTTAAAATTACAACAGATTGAGCATCCTTATTCCAAAAATCCAAAATCCAAACTTTGAAAATTTTTGAGGCAAGGCAACGTCACAGTTGGAAAATTCTACCCCTGAACTTACGTGACGCGCTTCAGCCGAAACTCGACTGCATGAAAACTGTTTTCTAAAATTTCAGGCTACACACACAAGGTACAAATGAAAATATATATGAATTTTGTGTTTAAACTTCAGTCCCATTCCTAAGATATTTCATTTTGTTTATACAAATATTGCAAAATCTGAAAAATCCAAAACACTTCTCATCAGAAGCATTTTTAGTAAGGGACACCACCAGGCTTGTGGCAAGACAGAAGGGACATTCACAAATGAGTCAAAGTGCGAACTAAAGCATCTCTAGACCTCTGACTCGCTGTTAGGAGTCCCAAGAGTCACTGGTCCAGTTCTACCCTCCCCGGGCCAACACCCTCTTGTCAGGCCACACTGGGGACAGAGGTGTGTGAGAAGGGCTGGCATGGGCTCCACCTTATCTCACAGTCCGCATCTGTAGAAGGGGACAGTAGCCCTGACAGCACAGTCACTCAGGACAAAAGAGATGTTCGCATGTCTCTGTGGTCTCTGCTCCTTAACAAACAGAATTAGGCAAAGGCTTAGAGAGAAGAAGCATAAACAGTGTCAGCTGTACTGAAACGCACACCCTGCAGCAGCCAAGCCCGGGTCTTGGGAAGCAAAGAGAAAAGGGCTATTGAAAGGCGCTCTCACCCCTGAGAACTGTTATTCCATGCTGATGATTTGAGTCTTGTTTTCTTTCTATTTCCAAAGCTTTAAACGTGATGAAATATGCAAGAAATGCATGGAGAATGTGCACACACATGAAGGAATCCTCTGCTGAAACCCATCACCTCATACATCTTTCACCAAATTTATCTCAGCTTGCTCAGCCTTTCTTTGGCTAGTCTGTGACGGGCAAGACGTGCAAGGTCCATCCGCTGTGGTTAAAATTAACCAAGTCTTGTGGAAATGGCTAGAATATACCTGGCATCTCAAATCTATCTCATACATTTTCCAGGATTAAAAAAAAAAAAAAAACCCTGCCTATTTGAAGAAAATCTACGGTCTGAGGACAAACCACACATTTACTTTTTGATCATTTTTAAACGAATAATGAAGATAACCTAACCTGCTTAATTAGTACCAGTGTACCCAGCCTGCTCTCCCCAGCCTCTGTGCCCCCAAGCAAAGCGGGGGCGTCTTTCTCATTACGTGCCCCAGCTGAGGGATCTGCTGAGCTGAGCTGAAAGCTTCCCCGCCCCAACCCTGGCAGCCTCGCGCCAGCCTGCAGCAGCACAGCAGAGCCGCAATGCAGCCTTTTCCTGGGAACTCGGAGGCCCGTTAGATAGAGACTGCAGACATACAGTGAAAGCCTATTTGTTTTCAGTGTTCAAATGTAATTTGAATGGTAGAGCTGTTAAAGGAAGCAGATGAGTTAGAGCCAGCTCAGCCACACTTTCGAGCTGGCCAATTGGAATGGCATTTTTCTGAACTAAATTATTTTAGCTCTCCTTGAAAATGATGTAGCTCCCCACCCCACAAAGGGTCTGCCACACTAGCCACTACCGCCGTGGAGACGAAGCTGCAGAGGAAAGCTGTTCCCTGACAACCATCAGGCTGTAACCTTCCAGGGGGAAAATTGATAAAGGATCTGCACGGAATGCATAGCAAAATAATGGGGAATTTCAAGCTATTTGTCTTACTGCTACTGATGCTAACCACGATGATTGTACTCCTCTCTGGGGACTGTATTCTTCTGCACAATGGCACCCATGGGGCCAAACCTGCTTCTGCCCTTTGTGAGTTCCGGGCTCCCCTGGCTGGCTCACCCTGCACCACACTCACCTGTCTCTGTCTTGTCTGAACTCTCACAGGCCTACTGTTGAAAAGCCTCCATCTTCATATTATAAAATCTGTCCACACCAACTAGTAGAATGTATCTCAGTTTTCAATTCCAAAATCCAATTCTCGAGAAATTAGGGACCAGTTAAGGTATAGGATGGGAGCCACAGTATCAGAGCTAAGTGTCATGGGTGAAGTCTGCAAATGTGAGAGGAAGAAAATGCAATGTTTCTTATCCACTCATTTTCATTCAGTAGACTTTTATGGTCTAGTGTGGAAAATAGAGCTTGAGTCTAAACTTTGGAAGGCTAATATTCAGAACCAGCGAAGAGCCCATTAACCCTCCCGACCCTCGAAGTGAGATAAAGAGCCAGGAATATGAACTTGGCTTTATAAATATGGAAATGGAAATGGAACACTAACAGGTTAAGAAACAGCCAAAGCTCCTTGTCAAATTAAAGAAGGAAATTACACTGATCGTATGGGGAGGGGGGATTGTATGATGTTTGAATTTAAATTTGTTGTTCTGATCATGTGTTTTCCTTTGTGTCCTCTATGAATTTTGTTTTTTCTTCTGTTTCTGCCCTTTTGAAATTATGTGAACATGTTTTAGCAATCTATTTTAATTTATTCACTGTATCATTTGCTTTATTCATTTATATTACACAGATTTATATATACATGTAAGCTTTTGATAAGATCTTTGATTTACCAGCATCTATTTCCAAAAACTTAATCAACATAATTATAGAGTGAAAATAAATTAAAACATTTTCTAGAGATAGCCTTTGTTTCCTTCCTTTCTGCCTTACTTTATTTCCAGCTTTTTTTAATCCCATAACTGGAAAAGAAACAGAATGACTCATCAAGGCATTAAACTGAGTCTATGAACTCGACAGTGGGTTGGCTGACATTACCCTGCACTAGGGATGACAATACTGAATCTTTAATAGACCTGTTCCTTTCCTGCACACAGCCGATTCTCTCATTCCTGAACGCGGGATTCTCTTTTTCCTATAACTGGTATCCTGAGAGGATTTTCACAAAAGCAAACAGCTCCCTAAATAAGCTTCTTGCTCTCTTATGAAAGTACTTCTGTAGTAGAATGCTTTTGTGTCCTTCTCATTTACCTTACCAAAATTAATTCATTGCTATTCTATGAGAGCAGCCATATATGGATAGGAGTGAAAATGTAATAGCCCTCTGCCCCGTGCCCCCATGAAATAAAGCAATTGCTTAAACTAACTGACCTTTAATAATATTGGCAAGTTTATAGAGTATTTTTATGAGCAAAGTAATGACTGCCTGAAATGGTCACCTTGACTTCTCCTTGTCCTTTAATTCTTTTAAACTATGGTTATGAGGTAACCATGGCGTATTCTGAGAGGCAGATGAATCTTTGGTGCAGAGATGATGACAGAGTTCTGGCTAAGGAAGCATCTGCCATGCACACGAAATGCAGATGGTCCCCACGGGGGCCTTGTGCCCTGCTCCGCTGACCGCGGGGATCTGTGCCCTTGCTCTGTGGGGATTTGGCTTCCTCTGCCTGCTGCACCTAGGCTGCTGATGCTCACTCCTCCGTCTCTGAGGCTCTGCCTCACAACACTAAGCCCTCAGCTGCAGCATTTCTCGTTATACATAGTTACTCCACAAAGAGCAGATTTCTGACCCCAGCGATTCCCACAATGAATAAAAACTAAAGCGACCCCACCGCCCTATTTCCCATCAGTATCCAGGGGTAAACGACCTTGACACTTTGTTAGCTGGCACTTTGCCATGGTGAGGAATACCTTCACACTTTTTTTCAGATTTTTGAGACGGGGTCTTGCTGTGTAGTTTAGGCTGGTGATGAACTCACTATGAAGCCCACGATGGCCTCAAAGTCACAGCATTCCGCCTGCCTCAGCCTCCTGAGTACTGGGATCACAGGTGTGCACTGCCGCACCCTGCCATTCACACTGTTTAAAAGGTCTGTTCTGGCATTTGGGTAGCAGGTTCAATGTTCTGACAAACTCGTGTCTGTGCTTCATCTTAATACACTTTCTTCTTATACCCTGTCAGCTAGTTTGACTGAACAGAAGGAGGCAAAGCAAGTGCCCGCCAGAGTTCAGGGAAGACAGGCCGTGGGGGAAGTCTTCTCAGACAGGAAAAGGATGAGCAGTCATGGCCTTCCTTGCTAATAAAAAAGTCCTAAATATCAGAAACAGGTAATATGAGTGTTTTTCCCATCTTGAGACGGAATATGAGTGTTTTTCCCATCTTGAGACGGAATGCTCAGGAGAGGTATAATGGAAGCATCTTAGAGGAAGCCAAAGGATATAGGTGGGGTCATGGTACCCTTTGCATGTCTAATGCGTAGGTGGGATGTCAGCAGAGCTAGTCTGCTGCAGGGCAGTGCTATGGTGGGGGAGCTCCGCAGCCCGGAGCAGCACTCCTGCCTCTTCTATAGTCTAGCCAGCTCCTGTAAAAGCTAGAAAATCTGGCCTTGCAGCACGATGACTGTAGAGTTATTGAAAGTGCCAAGAAAAGAGCAGAGATCTGATATTAAAATAAAATAGTTTCAATTTATAACAATTTTATATTAGTGAAAACAATCAGAGACCCACAATGTGCAGTAGTAGTGGATGCCAGCCTGGAGAGAGGCTCAGTCACAAGTTCTCAGGAGAGTCCAAGGTTCTGGTCCTCCTGGCTCTACTGGCACAAGATCAGAACATCACAGAGGCCACCTTAGCAAGGGACTCAGGAAGGCTGTGAAATGTGAAAACTTAACACCTATGCTGAGATAAAAACGGTATTTAAACAATGACAGTACAAACTATTCTGTTTGATGAACAAACAAAAGCTTAGTAGTATGGTTATCTATCCTGCACACTTAAACAGACATACAGTTATATCCTTTAGAGCACTTTCTTTCTCTTTCATTATCACAATACCTATTATACACTTTGGATCTTATTACTCTTTCAGTTTTTTTATTATTATTTTTATACTAGAGAGACAATATGATATTAAAAAATCATATTTAAGATAGACCACTTAAACAGAGAGTCTAGGTTATCATTAATAACAAGCTTAAATTGAATTATACAGTGAGATCAGTGTGTTTTGTAAGAAAGAGGGGGCTGTGGAGGCTGGAATATCAAAATATCTGCTCACTGTTTAACAAACAAGAAAAAAATCTTGCTTTTGAGAATAAAGACACATAAAATGCATTTATAGCAAAACTATTTTTTATTGCAAAATAATTGAGAATGGCATAAATGTCCTTCAACAAGAGAATGGCTAAATAAATTGAAGTAAAATAATGAAATACCAACAAAAGATAGCTATGTGTAGTTATGTGAAAGACTCAAACATAACATTAAACAAATAAAGCTGCAAAATAATATATATACATGATATGACATCATTTCTATGCACTTAAAAACATGTAGAATTATTTGTTTAAGATAATGATACATTGCAAATATTTAAAAAAGGTGACTTTCTAAGATCTAAAATATATACATTTTACCTAAATTAAATAAGTTACTCTTTGAACCAGAGAAGTTGGATGCTTATTATCATTTTATGGCCCTTTTGTTATAGAGTAAGTATAAAGAAATTAAATAACTTCTACAGTCAACACAGAGAGTAAGCTTGATCCCCTGGATTCAGTCCAGGTGTTCTGATTCTGGGGTCTGTGCTCTTACTACCATGCTTGACAGCCTCTCAAACTGTAGAAATGTGAAGTTAAAATGTAAAGAACACAGGGAATGTAAGATACATATGGAATGATAAAGTCAAAATTCAGAACAGATGTTACCTACAAAGGCAGAAGGATCAGTAAAGTGAGGCCAAGCCAGGGACATGGGGAAGGGGACTTTCAGAGTCCGTGTTTCATTCAGGTGAAGTGACATTCATGCTATTATTCTTTATATCTACAATCCGTCAGGTATCCAAATCTCTGCAATGTTTTACTGAAAACAACGAGATAGCTTTGTTTTATTTCCATAGCAGGAGTCAGTTTAAAATGTTACTACACACCATGACTTCATCTGGGGTACAACTGGCTTGAATTTGGGTGCAAGTTAAATTACAGTCTGCGCAGTTTGCTCAGTTAGCATCGATGAAGATGAGCCTCGCCAACCATAAGAACTGTATCTGGGGATATGAGTCAGACTGTCCTGCAACAGAGATCAAGGTGGGGAGAAGTTCAGGGACTCCAGTAAAACCAGATTCAATACAGTATTTGGAAGCATAGAGTTTAGAACATGCATCATAGTAGGGTAGAGATTCCTATACGTTCAGTGTGAGGGGTCCTAGATTATGCCTAAGAAAGTTCCAGATAAACAGAACAAAAGGCAAAGAGTGTGGAAGGTGAGCTCTGAGATATTCCCTGCTGCAGAGCAGTGCAAATGGCTGACCATCTGTCCAAGGTGGACTGCAGTCTGGCTCACTAAATGTGGAAAATTAACTTCATCACCAGGACACACCTTTTGAAAAATTAGGTTTGAAATATTCACCCTTAGAGCAATGGGGCCCCCTCGGTGAACACGGAGGATGCCTGCTTGACTCAGCCAGCATGAAAGGGAAGGAGGGGCAGAGGACAGACATTCTCACCGCAGTCACAATCCCCAAAGGGCTCGTGAGGAGGGCTGGGGGGGAAGAGAACTGGACACCAGTGCAGGAAACATGGCCAGGAACAGAGTCAGACTTGAGGAATGGCTGAGACTATAGTCACTATGTTGTTATCCAAGGGTTAAATAAGTTTCCTGACCTCTCTTGACTAAAGAAGAAGAAAATTAGTGATTTTCTGGTCTTAGAAACCTTGCCAGAAATTTTTCCATCCTAAATTTATGGATGAATCCCAAGCCTGCCCAACCTTCACACTTATTCAAAAGTTATTTTTTTAATGTTCCAAGAAATGATAGTAGCTTTCCCTCCCATGGCAAAATATTTCCACTGTGTTATACATTACTCCCTTCAGTCTGCTCCCTCATCCTTGGAGATAATCCAAAGCTCTTGATTTCAAGGCTCAAACAATATTTGCTCCCAGCAGAAGATGAAAAACAAAATGAACCAGAAAGAAAGATTGATTGATTGCAGTCATTTAGTTTCATATTCTCGGGCTTGTTTGCTTGCCCCTGACCAAATTGGAGGCCATATATTTTGGAAAAAAGAAAAAGGATTTACTTGCAAAGCTAGGTCCAAGAAGTTGGAGGAGGCCCTTTGCCTAAAATCACTGTCTGACTGTGTACAAGTGAGTGTCTTTTGTAGTAAGGAACAGAGGGAAAGGGAGCTCAGGGAGTATGCAGGTCTTCACGCTGGTTTTATCTTTTCCAGGAAACTTCAGCTTACCCTCCTTTCTGCCCTAGAAAGTAAACTGGACCCCACAGCCCCATGGTGTCAGCATTAGCATACTCTGTCCAGGCATCTGGGGTGAGGAGAAGGGGAATTGTTGGTTATCTGCTCAACAGGAGGAAGCATGGAAAAGTTCCTTACCTCTAAAAGGGAAAAATCTAATTTTTAAAGTTCTATATTGCAGAGACAAAGTTTTTGCAAATAAGAAGAAGAAGCAGATTGAAAGCAAAGTAGGGGAATGAGAAAAAAATCAAATTATATCATGCACAGGTACAAATTTCCTATGTTGAGTGTGATCATTACATATACCTAACATGCCGATAAACTTATTTAAAAATTAAAGTTCTATTTTTCACCGAATACTGTAAAAGGAAGAAAGGAAAGAGGGAAGAAAGGAAGGAAAGAAGGTGAAAGAAGCAAATAATTTTATTGTCATTATGAATTCTTTAAGGATTATATTGTACTTTATAATAATAATGTGGAGTTTCCATACAAACACCGGCAGCTTTTTTCTTTTGGGAAAGTCAGTGTAACTTCTAACCTTTCTCTTAACATGCTTCTGAGTCAACAAAAATGTAGGGTACATATACTTTCCACTCCTTCCCATATAACTGAATTTTCTGTGGCCATGATTGATATCTTTGGAGAGAAAATAGAAAGACGACATATAGGAAATGGGTCGAGAAGAAACTAAATGAGAACAGAGACGCCCGGTGATAACCAGCTCAGGGTGGGAGGCAGCAGCTGGCCCTGCCCCTGCAAGCACTCCAACAGCTCCCCAGACTCTTCTGCCCCATGTGGCCAGCACGAACTGGGAAAAAGGAACCGGCCCTGCACCAGCTTAACCAGTGGCCTCCATTGGATATCCTTAGCCAGCACTGGCCAGGAGAACCAGCCTGTCACACTTCAGAGAAATTGTAACCAATGCAGGAAGTGCCTGGGCCCCCACTGTCCACTTGTTTGGAAGAAGCCAAGAAAATGTCAAGAAGAAACAAAAGGCAGTCCCTGGTCTCCAACCCAAGCAGAGCAAGTCCAGGAGATGAAAACACAGAAGGGACACAGAGTCGCATACCTGAAGTGTCTGAAGTGATGGCAGCTGACGTAAAGAGACAACTTCATGAGGCTATAAAAGAAATTAGAACAGAAATACTATCTCAGGTAAGAGAAGAAATGAAGAACATAATAAAAGACTTGCTAAGCCTCTCTAAAAAAGACATAGATTAAAAAAATTGAGAAGCACAGGAAAATGAGGGAAACCTTGAATGAACAATATAAGAGAGATTTAGGGGGGAAAAGAGATTTAGAATGCATGAAACAGATTCAAAGAGATATCCAGGAAATTAAAAATTTCATTGAAAGCTGGCAAGAAACTGAAGATAGATGTTCCCACTTTGAACATAGGTGTGCAGCTTGTGATCACGAAAGGAAAGATCTCTTAAAAATAACAAGGGACTAGGAAATAAAAATTCAATGACTGCAAGACAACACAAAGCAAAATAACTTAAGAATAATAGGTGTCAATGAAAAAGCAGGGTCAACACAAATGACATTAAAATCCTATTTACATAAGTAATAACAGAAAACTTCCCAAACATGGGGAAAGGACAGGACATACAGCTAAGTGAGGCATACAGAACTCCGGCTAGCCATAACCAAAGTAAATCTACACCCTGAAGGTACAATAATCAAGATTGCAGAAATTCAACACAAGAACAGAATATTAAAAGCTGTTATGAAAAAGAAACAGATCACCTATAAAGGGCATCAAAATCATGACAGACTTCTAAACACAAGCTCCTATGTCAAGAAGCATTTGGAGTAAAGTATTTCAAATCCTCAAAGAAAATAACTTCCAACCCAGATTGATGAACCCTGCAAAACTATTTTTCAGAATTAATGGAAAAACAAGATACTTCCATGACAAAGAATAATTGAAGGAATCCATGACCACCAAACCAACCCTACAGAGAATGCTAAAGCACATTCTAGAGAGGGATAAAAAAGCCCACAGTTCCAGGAACAGTGGCAGGGGAGGATCACCGAATGGGGCAGACAACTGAATGGAGGGGAAAAGTAGGCAGCCAATGGCGGGAAAATAGCATGACAGAGATGAGCCAGTGCATATTGACCATAACCATTACTGTAGATGGCCTGAATTCACCAATAAAAAGAAACACAGGCAGAGTGAATCAGGAGCCAGGGTCCATCTGTATGCTTTATTCAGGAAACACATTTAACTCAAAAGGAAATTCATAGACTAAAAGTCAAAGGAGAGAAAACAATGTCCTATGTGACAGAGAATCAGAAAAAAAGTAGGGAGAGCTTGCAGCATGGGTAAGAAAGATATGGTATTTCTATACAATGGGCAGCCACTTAGCTGTAAGGAAAGCTAACCTCAAGGCCGTTGTAGGTAAATGGGCACAACTTGAGATCGTGCTTACGGGTGAAATGGTTCAGTCACATGGGTGAACAGCGTGTTAGCTCCCTAGTATAAAAAACTAAAGGAGCTAGTAGGGTCCAAAATGCACAACAGATGCTGTGGTGGTGAAAGAAGGAGATGCCTAGAGGGGAAGGCAGTGGCCATTGTTAATCTATATCCTGTTTTGAAACCATTTACTGTTTTCATTGTTCTGTTCAGCTTGGGTTTATTCTGTTTCGTTTTATTTGATTTGTTTCATATTTGATGGCATGGACAGCTATTTTAAAAATAACAAAATGTATTATAGTAGCCATTATTGATTTCCAATTATCTTGTTTTGAAGCCCGGGATTGCTTTACTTGTTTTATTTTGATTGATTTTATTCTATTTTTTAAATTTTATTTTGTATGATGGCATAGGCAGCTTCTTTGAAAATAACAAGTTGCATTCTGATAGCCATTATTGTATCCTTATTGTCTTATTTTGAAGTCCTGTATTGCTTTCATTGTTTTGTTTTGATTGGTTTTATTCTGTTCTGCTTAGTTTGATTTTTCTATGCCTGAGGGTATGGACAGTTATCTTGAAGATAACAAGAGGCATTATGGTAGCCATTGTTGGTTTCCTATTATCTTGTTTTGAAGCCATGTTCATTGTTTTGTTTTGACTACTCTATTTTGTTTTGCTTGAATTTATGATGTCTGATGGTATAAACAGCTTCTTTGAAGATAACAAGATGCATTATGGTAGCCACTGGTGTATTCCTACTATCTTGCTTTAAAGTCCTATATCACTTTCATTGTTTTGGTTTTGATTGATTTGATTCTGTTCTGTTTTGTTTGGTTTCATTTTGCCTGAAGGTATACGAAGTTATTTTGAAGATAGCAAGAGGCATCATGGCAACCATTGTTGGTTTCTTATTGTCTTGTTTTGAAGTCTTGTATCATGTTCATTATTTTGTTTTGATTGTCTGTATTCTGTTTTATTCCTTTTAGTTTTATGCTCTTCAAAATAAATAATAATAATAATAAATAAGAAACTAAATGAGAATACTGAAACAGAGAATAAGAGAATAGTAACATTAGAAATAAGCAAGTAAGTAAGCAAGCAAGAAAAAGAGGATACACAGAGAACAATTCTATATTGGACACTGAAAAAAAGGGTGGAGTTTTGTGTCCTAGAAGCACAGTTCATCTTTTCCAAGATAATTGTGAGTGGTTCTCAAAACTCGCTTCCTAATAGTTTCTGCAACAGTATAACATTTTCTAAGGAGAAAAGAGCTATAGAAATGAAAACAAAGATCTGAACTCAGAAAGAACTGGGTCTCCACACAGTGAAGATGAAATCTCCAGGGAAGGACTCTGCCCTGTCTACATAGCACCCCCCAAATTTAAAAATCCCCCAGGAGAATCGTTGTGTGTGTGATGAGATCAGGCAGTGAGTACTCCACGCTGGGAACCTTGAGACAGAACTTCATACAATGATAAGCAGACATTGCTAGCATCAGATGAAACTAGCAGCCATGAAAGTTAGAGCGGGTGCTAGACCCTCCCTTCCCCACTTGTTCCAGAGCAATGTTTCTCAACTATGGGCAACTACCTCCCAGTGGGATATTTATTTGTCAGTGCCTGGAGAAAATTTCTGTTTTCTCAGGTCAGGGCAGAGTGTTCTATTTTTCTCACCTAGACAGCACTGTTTTTAGCATCTGATAGGCAGAGGATGAGATTTCTGCTAAATACCTGATCATGCACACAATAGTTTCTTGCAACTAAAACTAATTATCGGGCAAGTCTAAAATGTCAGGCGAGTCAAGACTGACAAACCCTGCTCTAGACAAAGCATGTTTTGTGGATTTGATAGCATTCTAAGGGACTAGGAAGAAGTGGACCCCAGAATGGACTTCATAGCAACCACAATGAATAAACATCACATTAGGATTGTTTTGGTTTTTTTAAAAATAAACGTGTGGCAAGTTTGGAGAAAAAATATTTTATATTGTATAGTGGGAATCTTCCTCTAAAATTCTTTTTGAGTACAAATTTCCCAACATGTATTAAGTTTTCAGAGTTGGAACAAAATGATTTTAAGAAAACAATCATGACAAATTTCCCATTTCTGGAGAATAATCAGAATGAATGCTGAGTGAGGAGACTGGACCCCACATCTGTCCACCTGCATCTGCCAACAGTGTAGCCCTGAACAGGAATAAAGAATTGAAATTTCTAGAAAGCTCTAAAAGATCTTCCCTTTGCTCAAGTACAGTAGTAACATATTTTAACATATCAACCAACCTCTAAGAAGCAGAGGTGCTCCCTTATGCTTTGATGGGCATGCCTTAGACATTTTATAGTGCCTGTGAAAAGTATCCACTGTAATTGGTATGAAATCTAAAGTTTCAGGGGGCAGGTCTTAGAAAAACATGATACAGAAAATAGCTTAAAATCTGATGAACTTCCTCAAGTAACACAGAATGCAGCCCACTTCCTCCTAACCGAAAGGTGTGGTCACCCTCTAAGTTCCTGAGTTCCCTGTAAATGACAATGAAAAATAACCAGTTTCTTTCTAAGATACCAGTGTACTGAAACCACTACGTGAAAGAACTAGATAAGAAAGCCTGATTGTATTTTTTTAACTTTACACTGCTACCCATGATAACAGTCTACTAACGATTAAACAGTCTCTGTGCCCCGGTTACCTGCCAGTGACCCTAGAGTGGAGGCCCTCATGGCATCCCACTCCGGCCTCTCCTGGAAATCCAAGAGCTGTTCTTCCTCTTCTTATTTCCAATAAAAATTCTCCTAACCTCATTCTTCGAAGTTTTCAAAGTCACAGTTTCAGAAAAACTTGGTACACATGCATGGTAACAGTGTGAACTCTGGAAGAGAAGTCCTCTTGATCCAACAAAAAAAAATCTAGGTTGCTTGACACCCATCTATCTAGTCACTACTGACAAGCCGGACTCCTAGGGAAGAGAAAAGAAAAACACTTAACAGCCACCTGGCAATGGAGCAGGAGTTGGGTGGAATAGGCCACAGTCATGGAGCCACTCCTGTACCTTGCATGTAGACAATGCCCTGGAGATACCTGGGACCAAGGAAAAGATTAAGGTGGCACTCCATACTGACACTGAAGGACAGCTATACAAGCACAGGAAACTTAGAGGCTGGGGAGATATGTTTCTGGAGCCTGCAAATATCATGGTTAATTGAGGCTTGAACCAAATATTTGGAAAACAGAAAATGTGACTTTTTTACACATTAAGTGCTATACAGTAAATTTATTATATGCATGTGAAAATAGATGCAAAAATAAATGCAAAAATATATAAAACATAAAATAATACAAATTACATGATCTGAAGGAATAAAAGACTCCTTAAGTAAAAAAGATGAAATAAATACCTATTTATCTGGTTTCAGAAAATCTTTTCATTTATGATAATGTTTTTGTTATTTCCCCTTTGGGAAAAATAATAATTGATATTTAAAAAAAGACAAAGTTTATGTTTCTGTGACACTATTACACAGAAAGCATTACACAAAAAAGTTTCCTTCTATCTAACTTCTCCAAAATGTCCAAAATGCTATTGCTTCAGGCAGCTTACTGAGAAGAAAAGGTGAACTGTAATTTAAGCACCAAATAATGTCTGCTAAAATAACACTTACTACCTGAAAGTAAGCATCTCTTTATATAATAAATTATATCTGTTTGACTTAAATTTTATTCAAGAACATAAACCAAGTTTTAATTACTATCCTCTGCTCTAGTATGTCAATAATGTGATGTGAAAAATGGAACAGTATCTCAGTACTTTCTCAAGAAAAAGAGAAAATACATCTAGCTATTAAAATAGTATAATGGTTACAGGATGTGAGTTAATTGATTCTTACACTTTCATTCTCTACTCAAACTCTATCTAGTTCATCTTTATATATTTGTTTTTATAACATGACTAAAGACAGTGACTTAATCTATGTAACTGAGATAGTATTTCACAGCCAATGGACATCCTCATGAATCCCAGAACTCCTTACCGAGATAAAAGATGATGTTGAATGAAACGGTATTAAATTTCTCTCCTTCCTCCCACCATGGAGAACGGTGATGAGGAAAGATCTCCTCGGATTAATGTCACTGCCATTTCAAAAACTGGAGCTGTTGCCTTGATTTAAAATTTGTCTGTAGGGCCCAGAACTTCTAATTAAGATGACTAAATATTTACAAAAGAGAAAGGTTTAAAAAATATAGCATGCATTAATCAAATAAGACAATAATTAAAAGATCTTTCTTTTGCCCATGGAAGTGTCAGTTAAGATATACAAAAGTCTATTTAATCAAGCTGATATAACCTAATATATGGAAACTGATGGGCTAAATGACACCAAATAAAGCAGTTTTCTATAACACAAAAAGCAACACATAATGAATAGTAGGTCAGCAAAATCAGTACCAAAAACTCAGGTTCTAAGTCAATATTTTGAGTTCTCTTGAATTTTTTGACTATTAATCTTTACATCGATCAAGTGAAACAAATGAAAGGTAAATTATCAGCATAATGATGACTACTGTTTTGTAAGCAAAAGCTTAGAAAGCATAACTATGCAAGAGATGAGAAATAGAAACCTGAAGACATTTGGCAGTGCTTCACACATACCTTACATGACTGACTGACATAATCAGTTTCAATGCAGATGCTTTTATTTCTTTTAATCTTGTGGATTCAGTGAGAGCTAGAAAGGATTTGAGGGTCAGTTCTTATTTTCATCATGGCATTAGTGAAGAGACATGGAGGGAGAAATGTGACTCTAACATGAAAACACTGGGCCTATGAGGACACGCTAAATTGGGTGACCAAGTAACCTTCTAAGGAAAGAACCCAGAGCCAGGCATGGTGAGCACATCTGTACTGACAGCACTCAGGAGGCTGCAGCAGGACGACTAGGAGTTCAAGTTCAAGGCAACCTGGACTACATTACTGAATTTAAAGTAAACTACACGATGTAGCAAGACATCACCCTCAAAAGGAAAGAAAGGAAGAAGGAAGGAAAGAAAGAAAGAGGAAAGGAAATGAAAGGAAAGGAAAGGAAAGGAAAGGAAAGGAAAGGAAAGGAAAGGAAAGGAAAGGAAAGGAAAGGAACAGAGAGTGGAGATCTTCTAAATCCACTAATAAGCCTAACAGTAGAACCACCAGACTGTGTGTGTATCTTAGTATTGTAGTAAGATTCTCACAGAGAGAATACCCAGCCTTTTTCCTGGAAGTAGCATTTATTCATGCTAGTGCCTACACAGTGGACTCACATCCAAAGGCTGACCATCAAGCATGGCAGTTTTGTCTTTTATACAATTCGTATGTCTTTTTTTAACTCATATGGTAACACACTAACAAACTACAGCCTGATTTGGCACACTGTATGTTACAGGGCCTGCTAGAACTACACCTGGGTACAGAGGAACTAATTACACCATGTTGTCTTCCTTTGTTCTGAGAATCCCTTCATCACATTCCTTTGGAGGGGCCCAGCCACTTCCCTCGTGGAGGGGCCCTGCCACAGTATAAGGAATCATGACATATGGCACAATACCTTGGGTGTGTTTTTGCTGAGAATGTTTAACTTGCTTCCAATCAAAATGTAGCTTCTAACTTCAAATTGATAGGAAATACAAGAAATAGAAGAACAAGTTAAACTTTACCACATATCTCAAATATGGGATACTCCACAGAAAAACTTCCTTCTTTATTTATGTTAATGCCACCAAGAGTTGGAGAAATAGGAGAAGAGGGAGGGAGGAGGAAGAGAAACAGGAAGGAAATAATTACAAAGTTAAAAAGATCTAAAAGACAAAATATCCAGAAACTATAGACCTTGAATTCTGGTCCAATGCAAAAGACACTTCGGAAACAATTAGGGAAATTTAAAGTTAACTAAGTATCAGAAGATAAGGATCCATTTTTTAATTTTTTAAGTGTGGTAACATCAGGGACACTATAAGACAGTCTCTTATTTTTGCAGGTGCATAAGAAGTATTTAAATTTGTACAAGGTATCATTAAATACCTTTATAAAGATGTGGATGAACCATTAGTAACAGTGGAAGAGTCAAATGACTGTGAGAAGACACAGAAAACAATAAAATGCTGGATAAAACTTAAATCAGGATGACTAAAAGATTTTAGAAAGCATTCCAACTCAAACAAAAACAAAAAGAAGCTTTAATTTTTAAAACCTTAACTGTAGTTAAGAATTTTAAGTTTCCCGCAATCCAGCCCAGGCCTGCCAAACCTCCATAGCTATAGCTGATACACCGCGGAGAGAAAAAAACAGCACCCTCGCCAGCAAAAAGCACCAGAGATGGAGGTCAGACTTGGAAAGCAAGTGAAAATTTAAAAGGAGAAATCTCAGCAGCACTGGAGTCTCAGAAGGCATAAAACCAAAATATACAACAAAAACTATCCAAATCCTTGGCTATCAACTAAATTATGCAGAAAGCAAAGTAGAAGAAAAGTAGTCAGGGACCAAAACAAAATTTACTTTTGAAATTGAAACAATTAGAATTCTGCATTTGATTCTGCTCTTGACCAGAGGTGTTCTCAAACTTGCAGAACCCAGAGGTTACACAGCTTGGAAAAGGCAGAGCACAGGCCCTGAAGAAGGTGGACACTGTAGAGACAGAGAGCAGAGCAGGGCTGGCACACGAGGGATCAGAGAACCAAGCATACGACAGAGGAGCTGAGCAGCATAGTGCCAGGGTCATTAACAGCTGGAAACTTTGCAGATAGGGGAGTAATCACAGGTTCAGGTAAAAAGAACCCAGTGTAAAGGCTTAAAAACAGACAGCTGCAGGGTATAGAGCAAAAATGCCTGCTGTTAATTACCTGTAAAACCTCAATAATAGCCCAGAATTACTAAACACACACATTTTTTTTTTTATTTTTAAGGTAGCAAAATACAGTAGAACAAGACAGAACAAAGCCAATTGAGACAATGCACTGAAACTGGTACAGAACTTCACAGTGGGTTACCCGGATAACAATAGCTACCATAGTATATCTCGTTATCTTCACAATAGTTGTCCTTTCAATCAGGTATAGCAAAATCGAACCAAAAACAGAACATCATAAAACCTATCAAAAAGAATATTGAACAGAGCAATACAATTAATCAGAACAAAGCAAAACAATGATAACAATATTTTCCTTCAAAGAGATGGTAGAAGGAAATTCCTTATTTGCTATATTGCATATGATTATCCTCCCAAGAGATGCTCAGACCTCTGGCTCCCTTTTGCTAATGGGGGGCTGTCTGATTGTAGGCTCACAGCTGCTTACCAAGGAGGCGAGCGGGTTCCTTTATGGCCCAGCACTCTAAGATCCAGCATGGACATGCACATTTTCTACCCATTCACCTGTTGATGAACACATAACTCCTTCCAAGATTTACCTGTTATGAATTGTGCTGCTATAAACATGGATATCGGGAAGATACCTAGAAAGGGAATAGCTGGGTCAAATGGAATTTTCAGTGTCAATTTTTTGAGGAATCTCAATGCTGATTTCAAAAGTGGTAGTTGTAGTTTACATTACAACCAACAGTGTACAAAGATTCATTTCTGCCTGTAGTCTTGCTTGCATTTGCTATTAAGTGATGCCTCAGTGGTAGAGCTCAATTCATTCCAAATTCATGTTAACACCAAAAAGTTCAAGCACTAAACATATTTTTCCCATAAGAAATACTGCAATGAGGAACCATAAAATTGGTTCTGAGACCCAAAATTACACAAATTCATTTTTCCAGGACTTTAAGAAACTTTGCAATGATTTCTTTCTTTAAACCTGTTGTGGTTCTCGGTTTTCCTTTAGCTTTACAGCTGCATTGCCAACTTTCTCTGGAGTCATGGGTCTAATTCAGTTCTCCGCATAAGGATCTCCAACTCTCCCAGCACATTTATTAAAGAAATTCTTGCCTCCAGTGTATATTTTTGGCCCCTTTGTCGAGGTTCGAATCGTTGAATGTGTGTGAGGTAGTTTCCGCACCTCCTGTTCTGTTCCACTGACTCTCCTATCTGTTTTTGTGCCAGTTTACGCTTATTATATTACCTTTGTATGATCACTTCAAGTCCAAGATTGTGATGTTTTTAATTTTTCCCAGAATTTCTTTCACTATTTCAGATTTCTACTGGTTGTGTATGAATTTTAGCATTGTTTCTTCCAATTCTCTGAAGAATGCTGCTATGGAATTAATTCCAAAAGTCTCATGTGGGTTCGGGGGAGACTTCTATGTACAAAATCATGTGATCGGCAAATACTGATATTTGGACTTCGTCCTTTCCCATACTTTTGGGGTCAAAAGTGAAAATGTGTAGAGTTGTATGAAAAACAAAAAATAGCTAAGATTACAATCCGTCAGGTGAAAGGAGGCACCTCAAGCTTCCCGCTCCTGCCGTCACGCCACAGCCCTCTCTGTCTTCACTGAAACACTCCTGAAATTTTGAATAAAATCAACATTTACCTTCATGTCAACTACATAAAGACATGTTTTAAAAAGCAGTTCTTCTAGTTATCTATTTTATGACAGAAATATTTCACATTGAGAGGAGAATCATTGGGGCTGGGAATTTAGCTCAGCGGCATAAGCACCTGCCTTAAAAGCGTGTGGTCGTGAGTTCAATCCCTGGTACTGATAAAAAAAAACAGAGAGGGAGGAATCATTTACTTTTGTTCATGTTTTGTAAGGTACAACTATTTTAAAAATGCATTTAAAATTTCTCATACTTTCCTCTTGTCAAGGAAGAAAGGAAGGAAGAGAGAAAGAGAAGGAAAGAAAGAAAGAAAGAAAGAAAGAAAGAAAGAAAGAAAGAAAGAAAGGAGGGAGGGAGGGAGGGAGGGAGGGAGGGAAGGAGTGAGGAAGGGAGGGAGGGACAGAAGAAGGAAGGAAGGAAGGAAGGAAGGAAGGAAGGAAGGAAGGAAGGACAAGGAGGGTAATGTAATGGAGGAGAGTCAAGAGGAGAGGGGGATGGGAGAGGAGAGAGAGAAAGTAAAAAGAAGAAAAGGAGAAGATGGTAGTGAAAAGGGAGAAAGAAAATTTTCTAAGTATATTGACTATGATGAGATTTAATTATATCATTCCTAACAAAAGACCAAAAATAAATAATATGCAAGAAATGAGGGCTAAAAGAGTATCTGAAAGCTCGTGATGTAGACTAAATGTCCCATTCTTTTTCTCTTTTTTTCTCCCACTCTTAGGGGCTGAAACCAGAACTTTCTCATTGAACAATAGCCTCAATGCTTTCTTTCTTTTTTTCTTTTTTTTTTAAGCAGGGTTTTGCTAAATTGGCCAGGCTGAGCATCAGCTTGTGGTCCTCCTGCTTCAGCGTCCCAGAGTACTAGGACTACTCTAGGAGTACTGAGTACTAGGACTACCAGTGTGCTCAGTGAATTATACAATTTTTTTTTCTAGCACTGGGAATCAAATTCAAGACCTCACCTATTCTATGCAAGTGCTTTACTCCTGACTTGCATCCCTATACTGTAAATTCCCAATCCAATATTTTTAGATTCTGTCAGCAAATGAT
This sequence comes from Hydrochoerus hydrochaeris, assembly GCA_004027455.1. Classification (NCBI taxonomy): domain Eukaryota; kingdom Metazoa; phylum Chordata; class Mammalia; order Rodentia; family Hydrochaeridae; genus Hydrochoerus; species Hydrochoerus hydrochaeris. Next base: position 95,802 of record PVLA01005190.1, on the reverse strand, counting down.
TTTCCTATAACATCTCAAAGATAGTGAAATACTCTTGAAATCCCATGCAGAATTTGTTTAGTTGCATGCTGAGCCCATCAGGGTCTAACAAACTAGAATTTCAAGGGCCACTCATATAACTTTTTCCCGTGACAGTAATCAACTACCACTGACTGTTATCTAACTCTTCTTACAAAATAAAAATATATTAATGAGAGCTATGAAAATACCAACATCAAAGATTTTATACTTGTGTTATGTACTCTCATATTAGATACGTATTTACCACATTCAGGAAACCTGAGGCAGGATGTGATGTTTAAGTGTCACATGTAATTTGACATAGGGGTAGGTAGAAAATTCATGAACAAGAATCCAACCGCACAAGAAATACTTCCCAGAATCAATAACTGGGATCACATCTTATTAAAGAGTTTCTGCATGTCGAAACAAATCTCCAGCAGAGTGAAAAGAAAACCCACAAACTGGGGAAAAAAATCTTAGCAAACTGTCCCCCAGACAAAGGACTTCTGTCTAGAACTTATAAAGAATTTTTAAAAAATCAGACCCCCAAAATTCAAAGACCCAATCCAAAAATGGGCATCCAAGATGAACACACAGTTCTCAGATGAAGAAATACAAATGGCAAATAAATACATGAAAAAATGTTCATCTTCACTGGCCATTAGAGAAATGCAAATTAAAACCACACTGAGATTCCATCTCACTCCAGAATAAATATCCAGGATCAACAAAACTACCAACAACAAATGCTGGAGAGGCTGTGGGGAAAAAGGAACTCTTCTGCACTGTTGGCGGGCATGTAGACTGGTGCAACCACTGTGGAGATCAGTTTGGAGATTCCTCAAAAATCTGGGATTGGAAGTCCCATTTGACCCAGCTATTCCACTCCTAGGCATATTCCCAGAAGAAGTGAAAACATCATAACACAGTGATATATGTGCACCCATGTTTATATCAGCACAATATGTAATAGCCAGATCTTGGAAACAACTTAAGTGCCCATCAACTGAGGAATGGATAAAAAAATTTTATACAGTGGAGTACTACTCAGCTATAAAGAATGATCACATTGAGATATTTATAAATAATGGATGTAATGAGACCATACTCATAAGTGAAATACATCAAACTTACATGTATAAATACCACATAGTCTCCCTAGTGTAAGAAAAGATAAGAGTATATAAGATTCTATGGTAATAATGGATCCCCATTATATTGCTTTGAAGTCTTGTAATGTTTTCATTCATTGGTTGGAATGGTTTTATTCTGTTTTATTTGACCTTATTATATGTGATGGTATGAACACCTACTTTGAAGAAAACAAGACACTATGTCATCCGTTGCTGATTTAATATCATCTTGCTCTGAAGTCCTACCATGCTTTTGTTCTTCTATTACCATTGGTTCTATCATGTTGTGTCTTACTGGATTTTAATATGGGTAATCATATAAATAAATTTTTTATGGAAAATGAGATATTATAGTAGCCATTGTTCATTTTCTGTTATTTGGTTCAGAATGCCTTGTAATAGTTTCATTCTCTTGAATGCTTTTATTCAATTTTGTTATGTTTGATATTAATGTCTGTGAAGCTATGCTCAACTATTTCAAAGAAAGAGATATTATGGTAGCTACTGTTGATATCCCATTGTCTTGTTGTGAAGTGCTGTGTTGCTTGTATTGTTCTGTTCTGATTTGTGTTGTTCTGTCCTCTTTTGTTTTATTCTCTGTAAAATAAATTTTTTAAAAAATGCTAAAGACAGAATATTCAGCCAAGGGCCTGAATTCTACAGCAACATCCCACATGAATCCAAATGAAGACACAGAGCTCATGACAATGCCTCCCATGAGTCCAGCTGGAAGTCTAGAGCCCACAAGAAGGACTCACACCGGTCTCTTTTACGGATCCATGCTGGGAAGACCCAAAGGTCAGCAGTGGAAGCTAGAAAGTCTATGCCAGCAGGGTGAAGGAGCCATGCTGGTAGGTTGAGGGTTCTACACTGGAGCCAAGAAGTCACACTCACAACAAAGACCAGGGCTGTCCCGGAAAGCACCATAGCCATCCTCAGCAATATGGTGGCCCGAGCTCCTCCAGTGACAAGCACAGGTGAGTACATGCCAGGAAGCCAGTGTGAGAAGTTCATCCTGGAGACCTAGCAGCACACATCTGTCTCTCCAGAGCCAGGAAGCAGTGCTCGATGTAAGGACCAGAGCTTCTCCAGGAGAACCAACGGCTCAAACAGAACTCATACGAGAACCCACAACGCGTCAACCCATTAACGCCTTAACGCATTAACATGAATAGCTTCTCCTTCTCCACGTCTCTATTTATGCTGGCAACTTTCCTCAGGTGGAACATCTACACTCAGTGCCATGCTGATGTAATCCAGCTGGTGTTAAGTTGACTACCAGTTTTCAACCCATAACACCAGACTTCCCTCACTGACAGCAATGAAAGGGTTTGAACCCCAACAAGGGCCTGAAATGGATATAGAAATCTGAAAGATCTAGCTAATGTTTCTCAAACTTTACCCAGAGATTCACCTCCAGTTCCTAGTTTTAGTTGAGGGGTTCAAATCACAACCCTACCAATCTATCATATTCCTTGAGAGGCTGGTTGCCTCATTTCCGCCCTCTTCTGGAAGTAGCTTCAATAAAATCCATCATTTAAGAATCCTCACACTCCTAAATTTCTGCAATCAGTGTTGCTATAAGTGCTTTTTACACCCACAAATCATGATGGAGCATAGCTTGATTTTCCCAATGACATTCCACAGTATGTTTCAGAAGAGTTGGATGCAAAGATCTTTCCGATGTGCACATATATGAAGACTTTTCTCCTAATATGTGGTTACAAATTGACAAAAAAAAAAATAATAATTCCCCTCTACTTCTGTTTTACCAATAATTTGATTTTTAGTAGGCATCCAGCCATAGAAACAACCTCAGGAGACATGAAGCCCCTTAAATCCTACTGTCAGACAACAGGCTTTGTGAAATTACTGGTCCTTCACCACCTGCAAGACTTTCCTATATCTATCTATCTATTTATCTATCATTTATTGTCTATATCTATTTATTTATGTGTCATTTGCATGTTTTAACATCCACAAAAAATCACTTTCTCCCATCTGAGAAAGGTCTCCACCCCATGCCTCCAACTTCAGGAAAGAGGTCTCCATTATTTATAACCAGTCTGGTCCTCAATAAACTGTTTCATTACTTGGAGCATTTCATAATAACAATATGTTACAAACTCAGAAAAAATAATTAATTTTCAAGTATTATATCATTTAAACTTCATAACAATTTGATAAGGTGTTTATTGGTGTTGTTTCCATTTTCCAAGTGAGGAAACCAGGACACAGAGAAATTAAATAAGTTTTGCAGATGACAAAATCATAATTCATAGCAACCTCTGGAATTTAACAACATAAACTTGCCAGAATTTGAAATCAGTGGCTCTGACCCTAAAGAAATCAATGTACTTCTTCCAAAGTCATTTCAAGATCTTTTTTTAAAAAATTAAATTGTTAGGAAGCTCAGTTAAACAGAAGCTTTGAGGGTCCATCTGCATTCACTTCTCCGTTAAAAACCCCTCTTCCCAATTTTTTTCCTTGGGCTTCAATAAATAACACTGCAAAAGACTGATTCTGTTCTCCATGAAAATATCCAAAATCCCAAAGACCACCCCCTAAAATCCATAACTCATAAGTAGTCCTACAACTACTGTGTTCCTTGGTATATTTTAACTCAGGCAGGCAATTCCTTTGCTTCATGCATCCAACAATTTGACAATCACACAAAAATACATTTCCAGTTCAATTTAGGATTCATCTAGTTCAATAATTATCTACAATAAAATCTATCCCAGATCACAACCAAAACCTCATTAAAAAATCTCGAAAATTTGAAAAGTCCTAGTTCTGTAGTTTTTGATAGGGAGTCTATTCTATGATTTCTCTGTTGTTAGGATTGTTTCCTAAAGGTTTGCTTTTCTTATTTGTCTTTACATATATATGAGACGCCTTAGTCTACTACATATATATATATATATATATATATACTGTATATATTTATACTGTGTATATATATACTGTATGTATACATATATATACATATATATGCATAATTATATATATAATTATATATACATATTTATATACACATATCTCCAGTCACTTACTAATTTCTTCTAACACACAATAGAAGTTTCATGGAGGATGGAGGATTCAGGATCAAGAAATGTTAAAACAAGAAATGCCTGATGCAGATGTCCATCTTGCTTGATTCATTTTTCTCCAGAGCAACAATAATTCTTCCATTTTTTTGCATTCAGTGACAGTCCCCAAATTTAAGAACCCATCAAAGTTTGGTTTATTAGTGCAAGAACTTTTTGAAACTCTATTTCCTTCTATGAGAAAGGAAACAATTTCTTGACATAATTTGTTTTTTCAGTTCATTAGATACTGGCTGTTGTCACAAAGAAAAATATCATCTAATTCATGTATTTCTATTTCTTATTTTACACAAGTTTGTGTGAATTAGTAATGGAAGCATAATAAATTAAATTTCACTGATTTCCTGTCATTTGGGAATATATTTTGTTTTTAATTTTTTGAAACATGCCTGACACTTCTGCATATATTTGTAAGGACTGAGGTTATAAATTACTATATAGAGCTAAAATATCCTGTTTATCCAGAATTTTTTATGAACTATTGATATAGCATCTGATTCCCATGGCTATTGGTAATTTGTTTATATATATTAGTGATGCTCCAATTTTTCATTGGCATTAATATTTTACCAAAGGTAAAATATTCTCTGACATACATATAGTTATAGAAGCAGTATTTGCTCAACGTATTGTACTTACAGGGACACCTCTCATTCTACAATCAACCACGATTCTGTCAGTGGGCGAGGCTGAGGTGGTAGGCTGATATGGTGCAGGCCCGAAGACCACACTGAGGCTGAATAATTCTTGGGGATAATTCATACAACTCAATAAGTCTGTTTTACTCACAATTTGCTATAGTAAAAAGATATCACTGAAAACTGGCAGAGAAAAAGTCTAGGGGAGCTCAGACCAGAAAAGACCCAGGTAAGAGGGAAGCTCAGGCTGAAGAGAACCGAACACAAGGAAAACCCGGAAACCAAGGAAACTCAGACAGCTCCCAGTGGCCCTCTGCAAGTGGAGCTCACAGACCACATACTTTGTTCACTAGTGTGCTGTGACAGGTGCTAGGTTTGGAGTAATAACCAGGTAAACTTACCCAAGCACTTGCATCTGGGATTTTTATCAGAGGTCAATCGTGTAGGTGTGCAGAACCTGTATAAATGAGCCAGGCTCCATTGTCTCATCCCCAGAAGATCATAATAGCAAGGCTTACAGAATCAAGAAGGGAAAAAAAAAAAGCATTCACTATAAATCATATTGTCAGCATGAACTCTGCTATCTCTTATGGCCCAAGACCTCATATATACTAAAAAAAAATTATTAGGTGTTACATTCCAGAGTCAGAGGTTACTTCTCAAGGTCTAGGCCAATGTCTGGTCCTGATGACATTTGCAGTATGCAGAGTTTGAATAACTTGTTTCTTGAGTTAACCCTCTCCTGTACAACTCAATAATGGCCCTTAAACATATCCAGGTCTCAATGCCTAGAATCTGTGAATTCTATTTTACAGGGCAAAAGGAATTTCATGTGTAAGTACATTAAGGATATTGAAATGGAAAAATTAAACAGGAGTTTACAGGTGCGTCCTAAATGTAATGATCAGTATATTTTTACAAAAGAGATAGAAGAATTTTTATTGCAGAGGGCAATATGACAACTGAAGTAAGAAGCAAAGCTGTTGTCTTTGCAAATGAAAGAATCATGCAATAAGCCACAAAAGGGATTCACTGGAAGAAGCAGAGAAAATGACTGTCCCACAGAGTTTCCAGAGGGAGGTCCTCCCAGCACCTTGTTTTAGTCAAGTGAAATTTATTTTAAACTTCTGACCTCCATAATTATAAATGTGTCTTGTTTTATAGTGCCTAGCTTGTGACAATTGTTACAACATCCATAAGAAAATAAAATACACTTGGGAATAAAACTCTATTATGAGAACATTTTGGCATTTCAATTATTAAATTTTCTTGGCAGTCATCAACTTTAAAAAAGTGAACTATTATAGCAAGATGTCAGTATATACATGAACACACATGCACACATTTAAAATGCAAATCATCATTAGTATAAAACATTTCAAGAATTTGAAAACCTAAAGAAATAGCAGGCAAACTTCCCTAAACCAGATGGTTAACTAATAGATTCAGCAGTTGTCCTATAAGGATATTAAATTCAAATATCAAAAGCTATAATATTCTGAGTACTGTGACTTGAATATAAAAAATAATTGCTGGCATGGAAATTTTTTTAAATGTCCAAACTGGCATAATATGAAGGGTAAGATAATCAAATGGTATCAATCAAACTTTACTGTGCTCTGGTCAGAATTTTTACATTGTATAATAAACCTTAAATCTACTTAAAATATCTTATTCCTGTTTTTAAAGATGGTATTATCATCACATTCTGTACTTAATGATTTGCCTAGCTTCAGCTAACATGATTTTTTTTTCTACATAACTACAGACTACATATTTTCCAGCTCTAATTCACATACACACATTTTAACCAGTAGATCACAATAGGCTTTTTCCCTCCAAGTATGCTCATAAATCTTTCAAATATCTTTTCCATTAATGATATTTACCTATTAACATTATATAATTTTATGATTTGTTAATTTTTTATTCATAACCCTCAGTCAGTGAACTTTCAAATAACTAGAATGATTTTCTTAAACTCTATTTCTGTTGTAAAGATAAATTAGTTGATGTATTTGGATCAAAAATGTCCTCCATAAGGTTCACTTGTTCAGAGGCATAATTTCTAGAAAGGTCACAGAACCACGAGGGTGCTATATTTATCTGTGGAGTAAGGTCAAAAGATACAATTCCAACCCATCAGAAGACAGTATTTAAATAAAAATTCAGTCCCTGACTATATATAGGCTAAAACAAAATGGACCTAGAAAATTCACACTAACATCACAATCACTTGAAAGAATTGTTCAGTCCTATAACCACAGTTACCATTCATATCTGCAGGTTTCACATCAATGGTTCAAATAATCACAGCTCAAAAATGTTCAGAAAAAATATCATCTATTCTAAATGTGGACAGACATTTTTCTTGTTGTTTTCCCTAAATAATACAGCATAATGACTATTTTTTATTTTAATGTAATACAAGTAGACATTAATAAAGAAAATATTTTTAAAAGTGCTCCCCTTAGTTCTCTGAAAAAAGAAAACAAAAATGCATGACAAAATGATTAGAGAATAGCAATAGTTAATGCACAGTGTACCATAATCTTAAAAGAATGGCCAACGTATTACTCAGAGTACAGGTCATGACAAAATACTCTTCCTTTAGAAAAAGAAACATAAATCACCATAAAACTTTTTTCAACGAACTAAGAGAAACTAGGAGGATAAATGAAACAAATTACCATATATATTGAAATACTTTTGAAACAAGAGAATAGATAATGTGAAAAATTTTTTGAACTCTCTACTTCCTATTTATCAATCATATGCACACACATGTATGTATTTTAGTTTCTCATAGAAGAGGAACCATGCAATATTTACCTTGGGTGTCTGACTTATTTCACTTAGTATTATGTGTTCAAGTTGCATCCATTTGCCTACAAATGCCTTAAGTTTACTGTTCTTCACAGCAAAGTAGTACGCTGTTGTGTATAAATACACTTACTTCAATGATTGATCTGTTAATGGAAATATACTGTTTCTAAGATCTAGCTATTAAAATCTGTGCTGCTATAAACATAGATACGCATGCATTTCTGTGATACGATGATTTTAACTCTTTGGGGAAGATATCTAGAAGAGATACCTGTGTCTAATGGAATTTCCATTTTTAGCTCCTTGAGAAATCTCCACACTGATTTCCATAGCTGTACTAGTTTACAATGACACCAGCAGTATAGAGAGTTCTTTCTCCCACCATCCCTGCCAGCATTTGTTATTATATGACTTTCGGATGATAGTTATTCTTTCTTGGGTAAGAAGATATTTCAGTGTAGTTTCAATTTGCATTTCTCTAAAGGACAGTGGTGTTGAATACTTTTCACAGATTATTTATCATTTGTAGTAAATAAATAAATAAATAGACTAGGGGTGTAGTTCAGTGCAAAAGCCCTGCCCTAAGTCCTCCCCTCCCAAAAAACCCAAAAGGTACAAGAGTCTTCATGAGCTGGGCTTAGACAGAAAACAGAAATACTCACATTCTGTTGGCTAGAACTCAGTTTGCCGGCAAACTTTACATGGAGGTGTGTGTCCAGCAATGGAATACAGATATGGGGATTACCACTTCTATCTGATGCAAATTCCCTTTAAAATGTGATTAAGACAAAGAAAAAAGAGTAACCTTATTTATTCACATATATTCCTTTGGCTGCCCTTATGCAGTTTACTTTTGCCTCTTAAGGGATCCCTCTTTTAAACAAGAAATTGGAGAATTCTATAGGTAAAATGAAGGTGAGCCCAGAGTCACACACTAATTCATGCAAAACAAACTCGTAACTAATTTTCAGGTCTCCATTTAGTTCATCTTTATTAAATACAGTGTGTTTAGTGCTACACTAAATACTTCGGGGATAAGAAATAAAGACCTAAAGTTCTTCTAAAGGAACTTTAAATTTATTCTTAAGAAAAAAATTTACATTTAGAAATTCATGTATATATTTATATGTATAATTACTCTTTAGAGAAGCTCGCTTATCTGCAATTGCAACTTGTATGAGGTGAGCCTCTACATGCATGCTGGGAAAACACTTCTGGACAAGAAAGATCCCTGTAGAGCAATTGCCCAAGACAGACTTAGCAAGTGCAGACTTGCAGATGAACATGGAAAGAGAAAGGGCTTTTTAGTGACGACACTTGGAGCTAGCTAGGAGGAAGCATGAGCGAAATTCAGCTCTGAAGACAGTGAGAAAACAGCTATGGCCAAAGAGAACTGGTACTGGGGATGCTGGGAGTGGGTGAAAACCCTGTGATGCCACAGTAGGTAGCTTTAAAATCAACAACCATTAGAGAGCAGAGGTGGGGACTTGCAACAGTCATAGCAGACTGGTCCAAGGGTTTAAGAACTTTTGCTCAAACAACACTGTGACAGCCTAGCAAGGACAAATGAGCCTTTCCAGAAGGTAAAGGGGACAGGGGTCTGAAGGAAGTGAGGGAGAAGAGGACGAGCCTGACCACAGAATCCTACATTGATGAAATGTCACATGAGAATCTCATGGCTGTTACAGAACAAACCCCAAAGCCAGTAATTCAGGCTGGTATCCCAGCGTGGTGACCTGCTTCTAACAAATCCATATATTTGTGCCCTGTTTACACTTTTATTGTGAGAGGAAATTATATAACCACCTAAATAAAACCCTGTGCTCTCTCCTCAAAACAATAATTTTTTGGCAAGGACATTAACTAAAACCACAAGCCTATTAAGAAATGCAAGATTATACACATTATCTCTTACAGACAGGCAGTGATGTCTGTAATACACTGAGGAGATATCTTCTCAAAAGAAACAGATGTTCTCAGTTGACAACAGAAATGTAAACAGCATCTTACAGAATTTTCTCATCATTTGCCCTCTCTATTTATATACTGCTTTTGCTTAAAAAGTAAATTAGACAAGCTCATAGAGACAAAGTAAAGCACAATAAAATAAAAATAGATGCTGAAATCAGGGCAAAGAATAGTAAATGTAGAAAAAATAAAGAACAATGAGTAATATTGGCACTTTTTAAAAAAGACATGATAAAGCCCATGAACTAGAAGTAAATCTATAATTTAGATCTGAAATTTCTATCCAAAGCAGCAGTGTTTACATGATACACAGGGTCCATAAATAAAAAAAATCTACGGAAAAGAAAAAAAGCATTAATTCTTGGATCTGAAGCCCCCAATATATTTTCTCCTGAGGGCTCTCTAAAAAGAGATATGTTATGGTTTATGTCTAGAAGACCCTCCAAAGCCTTATGTGCTCAGAGATGGGGCTTTGGAGAGCTGAATGGATCACTGGAACATAATCATCTATGGATTAGTTCACTAATGAGTTTATAACTAAAGCTGATATTTGAGAAGCCTGGTCAGAGAAGGTGGGTCACTGGGGGTGTGGCCTGGAAACCTGTAATTCTTCCCATCCTCTTGATCACCCTTTCTGCTTCCTGCTGTCAGGCCATGAACTGCTTCTCAAAGAAGCTACTTACAAAAATGTGGGAAGAAGTGAGGGTGTATCTAAGAGGTGCACAGGCTCCAGAATCTAGCAGCATTAGCAAGTCATTGAGATTCTGAGATCAGAAAGGGTGTGACTTTGCCAGGGACTCTGTGGAGCAGGCCCCACCCAGATGGAACGAGGCTGTGGAGGAAGCTGCCCTAAAACAGGAAGAGGTGGGGAAAACCTAGTTTGAAGTCTTTCTGCTCTTGTCCTCTTATTTTCCTGTCAGTTCCTGTTATAGTTTGAATGTTGGATGTCTCCCCAGGCCCATGGCTTAAAACCTTGCCTCCAGGGTGGAATACTAGGAAGCAGTGGAGCCTTGAAGAGGAAAATTCTGAGAGGAGAGCCCTAAGTCGTCTGGTGTGTGCCCTTGCTAGAGATAGTGGTGCCTCTCCCCACAGGCCCAAGGTAACAGGGTCAATCAATCATGCACTGGAACCTCCAAAACTGGTAGCCAGATTTAACTTTATCTCTCTATAAGTTGGTTATTGCAGGTATTTCTTACAGTGACGGAAAGCTGACAAACAGCACCAGAAGAGTTGCCAAAGCTAAGAAATGATACCATCTATGGTGATCAGCTTTTTGCAACACACAGAAGGGAAAAATGAGAATGAATCTGGGTAAGCAAAAAGAAAAGAAAGTAAAAGCCTATACAACTACACATTAGATATAAATTAGGAATAACTGGCAAATCTCTCACTTACCGTGTCAATCTACACCATGTTTCTCACTGGTCATGACTTATTCAAGGATAGAGACACTAGACTCCAACAAGTTAGCAACAGTATGCCTGATTTTCAGTTCTGAAAATATAATCCTCAGGGGATACGCAGCCATCTACAGCAGTAACATGGAAAGAAATCCCTGCAGTTAACCTTGCACAAGTCCCCGGGCTTCCTTGCTGCTGCCCTTCCTAGCATCTGGTTTCTCAGCTGCTTCTCCAATTTTATAAGCTACCCCATCTTATTTAAATAAATCTTGTTTTTAATTTTTAGCCAGTAATTTTCTGTTGCTTGCAACATAAAAAGAGATTAATTAAAACATCCAAGGCATATTTTTTTAGTTTATACATTAAGGAAGACTGGATGACTCAGTAGCCTTCACATGGCCTCCACAGGTACTGATTCCCTCCAGGGACACTCCACAACACACGGTGCTGCCCTGCGTGTGAGCACGGACATTATGTTACTGGGTAACACTCAGCCTGCACCCTTCAATGCTCAGTGCAAGAGCTCTGTGTCAAAGGGTAAAGAGGAAAAGTTCCCACATATAATGCATTATTTTCAAACTGAGATTGCACAGAATACAATCACAGTCAAAGATGAAATCTACCTCACAAACAATTTTGGGTTAATGAAAAGCCAAGGCCATAATAATTTCAATCCAAAATTATTCAAAAACAACTGTTCTCTTCAAATATTCCATTCACTTGCAAATGGTTTATAAACAATAATTTTGGTTCTCTCTCTCTCTCTCTCTCTCTCTCTCTCTCTCTCTCTCTCTCTCTCTCTCTCTGTGTGTGTGTGTGTTGCCCTCAGCAATCTGACCAGGTTGATGACCCACTCCTGCTCATCTGCGTCACCATGGATGACATGACTGAGAAATCACTAGGTCCATGGTTTCACGGAGAAAGCTAGGTCTAGAGCCTCTAGGTATACATAAGTGGGGGGAAAGCAGGAGATTCCTAGGGACAATTTGAAATCAATTTTGGTCTCCGTGTTGAAATCTAGGAAGATCTTATCAGAACTACACCCACCTGTCCCGGGGATTACTTTCTTTCTATCCCAACAAATTTCAGATTCATGAACAGCTTCCAACAAAATGAGACTCGCTAGAAAATCTGGAAGAAAATTGTTAATGATGACATTTCTGAGTAATTTAGACTTAAAAATGGCTTAGTTCAACCCTTTTAAAGAAACATCTTTAACCAAACAGCTTGCCACCTTCTTAATTTACACTATTATTCTATGTTCTCTGTAAAATCATAACATCACATTTCAGCACTATCAGTGTACTGAAGTCAAACATGGACCAAATATGCGCTTATTTGTCATTTCATACAAAGAAACGCCAGATACACTCCTCTCAAGGCTGTCTATTGTGAAATCTTGGATTGAAGCAGGTGATTTGTGGACACCATCCACTCTCACCCAACGCCTTGATGCCAACAATGAGCAGCATTCCCCACTGAAGGCTGGACACTGGCATATGTGCACTCCCTAGTCCAGTGAGTCCTTTTCCTTCTTCCTTCTTAACCCCCCACCTCATCACCTGCCCCTAGCCAAAGAAACCTTTCAGAGGCTGAAAGCTTGGCTTTTACTCGGCATATCTACTCATGATGTTCTATCTTAGTCCCGCTGTAGTAGAAACGTTACTTAATTCTGAGCTGTAAAATACATTAGCCTAGCTACATTTAGCTAGTGGCCACTTTAAAGGTGACTAACACAGATAAAGAACTAGCTTTTTAATTTTATTCTATTTTAGTTAAATTTAAATATCTATATCACTATCGGTTAGTGGTTACTTTATTGGATAGCACATGGCTAGTCCTTGATCTAAGAATTGATACTTCTTTATTGTTTTTTTGGATTCCTTCTGATTTCCTTCAAATATGCCTAAAAAACAAACCTGGAATATGTTTCTATTATCTCTCACTAATACCAACAATAATGATCTCATCAGTGTACTAACCCACTGGTGATCCTAATCATTTCTCAAAAACCCATCAACAGCAAAGCCTTCATTACAATGAGCCTTTGGAAAAGGGCTTTTTAGATAACCGCTGTATAACAGAAGGTATTCGAACCTTCTTTAAAGTAGTAGAGTCTAAGTGGCACATCCTCACGGTCTAGCCTGAGCCCTGTGGAGCAGTGTCTGGGAAACAGGTGCTTGCATCCAGGAATGGCCTCACAGTGTGACCAGGCTCTGGTCTTGGAAGCTGATGACCAAGTACCCTGGAGAATGGTGTTGAGGGACTAGAACCTAAGGACCAGTAGCAGCCACCTGAACCTGAAGAGACCTAGAGAACAGAAACAAAGGATGGCTCGGCAATGACCTTCCCAGATTATTGGCCAAGGACCATGCAGGGTAAATGCACCATTTGATACCCAAGTGCATAAGTAGCAGTTAGCTCTTCCCTTCCTCTCAGTTCCTCCACACAATTTAAGTCCCCAGAAATATGAAGGAATCAGGTAGAGCAGGAGAGAAAGCCCAAAAGGATTGAAATTACATTTTTACAAACTCCAAAAGATCGGCACACAAAGTTAAAGTTAGTTTCAGCCATAGAAAAATGAATTTACATTTATTCATTACCTGTTTGTGAACTGTTACATTATTATGGGACTCATGTTTTTCTATTTTATTACCCCAACAGTATCCACTGAGAGTGTACCATAAAAAATCTAGGAAAGATTTACAATATAACTCCTCTTTATGAAGACCTAATAGAATAAATTAGTACATTTAGTCCCAGCTCTAGTCTTAGATTTCTAGTGTTCTCCCATGAAGAAAGGCAAATTAAACTCAAACTAGAAGTCTACAATGAGCAAAGATTGAGAATTTTACTCCTGGGAAGAAAGAATGAGGTAAAAAATATATAGCGTAAAATACCATTACAACCTTTGTGGGGATACAATTCAGTAGAACTAATTGCATTCAGGAATGTTGAATAATCATCACTGTCATCCATCCCCAGAACTTTTTAATTTTTCCAAATTAAAAATCTATAGCTAGTAAACAAAAATCTTGAATTTCTTCCTCCCCTAAACCCTTGGCATCATCATTCTAGCTTCTGTTTTAGTGAATTTGACCCCTGTTGATACATCATATAAATAAAATTACATGCTGTTGTGTGTGTGTGTGTGTGTGTGTGTGTGTGTCCTTTCACTTGTGTACATATGCATGTGCATGTACACGTGTGGTATTGGAAGTTGAAACGAAAGCCTTCACACTGAGCTATATTCCCAGGTAATTTTTTACTTTTTAGTGAGAGGCAGGATCTCATTAAGTCTCTAAATAGCCCACATTGGGCTTGAATTGTGGTCTTCCTGCCTCAGTCTCCCACAGTGCTGGAATTATATGCATGTGCCATCGTGTTCGGCTGGTACTTGTTTTTTAATGTCTGGCTTGTTTCACTTAGCAAAGTTTCTTCAAAGCACATTCCTGTAGCATATCATACATCCAAAATAATTCCCCTTTTAAGGCTGAATAATACTCCACTGTGTGTATATCACATTTTGTTTATACACTTATCTGTTGATGCACATTTAGTCTGTCCACTTTTCAGTTATTGAGAATAACATTGCTATGATACAGACAGGTGTACAAATATCTTTCAAACTTCTGTTTCCAGTTTTCTGTACATAATGCGAAGACAATGGTTGGCCTCATAAGTCAATGTTTAACTTCTGAAGAACCACCTTCCTTCCCACTTTCAACAGTAGCTGTACCATTTCACCAAAAATGAGCAAGATTCTAATTTCCATACAATTTTTACTAATATATTTCTTCTTTAAAAGTCAACTTTGAATGAGCTTTGGTCTGTTTGAATGCTATGCTCTTGCTGTTTAATTATGTCCCTGTTGCTGCCTGTGTTTTCACATCCAGCAAACTGATTATAACATCCATCATTTTTTTCTGATTTCTTTGCTGTTACTATTGTGATGAAGTAGATCAGAGAAAACTTAATAAAACAGTGCCATTTGTCTTCAACTTCTCTACCGGCAAGCTTTCTGCCTCCCATCGCACTCTGAGAGAGTCATTCAGGCCATTATGACTCCCACACTGGAGGGACTTAACATGTCAGCAGCCTAAGCACCTCTCTGCAAAGCACCCTGCATAAAGAACCCTTGCGTATTTGACATCTGAACCATTACTCGCAACCTAAGACTAGAAATATCAAGAACTCCAGGAGGACCCAGGAGTGTTACAGATGATCCATGTGGATAAAGATTGGAACAAGAAGCCAACATTGTTTCTAGTCAGATACAACAACCGACCAGTTACAAAACTGCAAGTCATTTAGTCTTTCAGGGACTTACTTTTCTCATTTGTGAAGGGCTGGAAATTTTTCATGGTAAAAGCTAGATGATTCCAATATCTTCTATGTAAACATGTGTAAGCATGTGTGAAAATTAATTTGCTTTGGTGATATTCTGTGCCATTTCTAAAATTAGGCCCATCAAATACCTTGCAACCCACAAAGTTTGGTGTTGATACAGAAATAGGTAAGCAGAACAGGAGGCACAGAAATGGACTCAAAAACACAAACTACAAGCTGAACATTGTTTAATCACTCAGTGTGCACCAGATATGTGCTTTGTGCATCGTCACTACCCAGTTTATCGCTTAATCCCTGCAACACGAGAACTGATGTAAGAGGATGATTTACTGAGGAAGTAACAGGTGTCTTGTAATTTATTTCCCTCCTTACTTGACACTTCTTGGAATAGAATCAAAAGCTGTTTTTCCTTCTCCCTACCAAGAGAGTCAAGACAGCTTGTAATGCTAACTTTTAGAAGTTTTTACCAATGACCTATACTGTAAATCTGACTTCCAAATGTGAAACCCCTATTTTATTTTCCATGTAAACTAGTTGTTACCACATTTAAAGTTAGGGATATTTCACTTTTTTTAAGACTCAAATTTACCAAACTATCTTTAAAAATACAAAGATTGGGCAATACAGAGCACTTACTCTTAAACAAGACCGGTAAGTCACGAGGTACACCACCCCGAGAGACAGACATGGGCTCTGAGGCTCCGTGAGGGCTTCACTCTGCACCACGTGTCGCCTCTTCACTGGCCCCCAAAGGACATTCAGCTTGACTTTCTGGGTTTTAAGTTATCAGCTCTTGCAGTTTTCACTGGGAAATGTATTTGTGTGGGTCTCCTAGCTGTAGAAGCTGCGGAAATGTTTGTCTAAAAAGACTGAGACGGGGGATATGAAAGCCCACCCTGTGGCAATGCCAAGTCACGGATAAGTGAAGTTTTCTGCTTCCCCTGTACACTGGGTGGGGATCAGAGGACGCATAAAAAGACTGAAGACCATTCAAATCTTTGTAACATGTGGAGGCAGGGCTGCCCACTGGAGACTCACTGGTGAAAGAATTGTACTGGCCCCAGTAAGGAGGATGTCGGGCAAACTGATCTCCATAAAAACACAGCAAGTGTTCAAGGCCTGACTACGAGATGAAAGAAAAAAACAGCAGACTCTCTTTCTGAGACTGCATTACAAAGTTTGCACTTCTTTGCCCTCTAGGAGAGCGGGAGGGTACCCACAAACAACTACTAATTCTGAACTGTTGACCCAGCTGATTGGGAGCAAGGGGTGTTCAGAAACCTGTATTTTCCACAAGGTCCCCTCAAGATTGTAATACATAGATTGCTCTAAAGATTCCATTCCTACCTGTGTGTCCACTAAAGCCCCAGCATTTCATGCTTCTAAATACCTTTGCATGAAAACATGCCCATGGGTCGGGGAAAAAATGAAGGATGTCAGAACTTGAGCACAAAACCCAACAGCTGTCACAGAAATTGACAAACATGAAGCTACCTTACTGGAGCATGGGCCCAATGAATGAATTCAAATTTGACAGTGTATTCATGCTGTCCAGGAACAAGGTTGGAGGAGGGTCCCAAGGCAGAGATGGAGAACCTAAATCCACCCTGTGGAGTAAGTTCCATCTTCACTGATCACCATCACAGAAAAACAACCTTCAGGACACACCAGTAAGAGATATATAAGAAATGAGAGAGATAGAGGGATCTATCAGGCAAAATATAAAGTACACTCTCAAAGAAAGGAAGACAAGCTACAGTTTAGAGTTGGGAGTATTTATGTGCATTAGGTGGTATAAATCTGGAATTTGTGAATCTACAGGGAATTCTGTCTTGGTCTTTATCTGCAGGAAAAGGATGGTCCACCCACAGAAAGATAATGGATAGTTTTACAGGTGAAAGGCATGAGTTCCACTATTTTAAGGTGGATTTTGTTTGTTTGTTTATTTTGATGGATAATCTAAAAAATCTTCCCTACAAATACTCTTTGAACTCTCTCAATCTATTCCTTTAAGATTAAGTTTCTGCCCTTTACTTATCTATTAAGCTAATTTATGGATTTTAAGGAATATTTAAGAGATTTTTAGTATATAGACCTAGAAGAAAAGAAGAATAGATAACCCTAGAAAATACTGAAATGGATAACCTTGGGTAACACTGATTGTCCTAGAGTTACAATTCTCTTAAAAGTATAATTTCTTTAGTTTTGATTTTCTTTGTCTCCTTTCTTTATTTCTTCTATCCAATCTTTGTGTCATCAAAAATTAGAGACATCTTTAGGTCCTGAAATGATATGTGTCTCTTAAGCAATGTGATGGCACTTGCCAGTGTTGGCTGAAGCATAGCATAGGGCTTCTCTTCCTGATTAGGGCATAGCAAACCGACTGGAGAAGTGGGCATGACTTGCCAATCACCAAATTCCAGCACACATACACAGACCATGTATCCAAGCCCACACTTGAGAGTTACCCTCAATTCTGAAAGCTCAGGCAGGCTTCCGCTAGGTCAGCCTATGTCTGACACCAGCCCGTCTTCCTCAGGACCACTGTGCTGCCTGTCACAGCAGCCCACACTCCACCTGCAGAGTGCGGTTCAGTTCTTACTTTCAGTTGACCTGATCTCACCCTGCAGAAAATGTCTTTCTTTTCATGGCATTAATCAGCGTAAAATCTCTCTACCTTTTCCACTTGTCTTGAACAATTCATTATTCAGAACTGGAAGCACCTAGAAACCACCTCCAGAAGAAAACTCCAGCACCTCGAACCCAGTAACAGTGGCACCCTAACTTTCTTTTGGGACCTTACTTTCCCATATTGGAAGTAGTTTTTGAACACTGACAAAAGTGCTTCCTGAAAGCTCATATGAACAAACTACTCATCTCCCAGTTACCGCATTCAAGGGGGGGGTAGCCCAAGTATGCATGGAACACAGCAATATTGTGCACATCAGCTCCATTTTGTTTTGCTTTGCTTTGCTTTTTTTTTTTAATCTCTAAGGTATTGGCCTTGTCCCATCATCACAGGTGACTCTCTCTAATCTTTCATGCAGCCATAAAAAAAAGATGGAATGAAGAAAATGGAAAATAAGTGAACTTCCTTTTATGGATGAAATCCAGAAGTTAAAAAGGCCATTTTTACTCATGATCTCAGTGGCCAGACTTGAGATGCATGCTTTTGTGTGAAGAATGCTGTAGTCATTGTCTCAGCTGAAATCAGTAAGGGAGAGAGAAAGCAAACAGTGGGGAAATAGTAACAATCTCTGACACAAAGGATAAGGCCCTGTGGCCAGCCTCCACTGTGAATGACAAACAGGCCCACCCTTCTTTTTCTCAGCACAAGATAGCCAGGTGTTAGCACCTCGCTAAACACAACAGTTGGATTTCCTCACAGAGGCCTTTAGCTCTCAAGTGAGTAGGCAGTGGTGGCAGGTGGCATCAGAGGCCCTGTGCTGTAGTGAGGGGATGCTCATCTGAGTTACTGCTGGGAAACACTATTGTGCCTTCTCTTGCAGCTCCTGGAGCCTGCGAGCTGGCCTCAGATTCTCTTGTGGGTACTGTATCCCCAACCTATGCTTCTCAACACTTTCTGGGTATCTTTCCACTAAATTTCCATTTATTTGAGTTGGCTATATTCCATGTCTGTTGCCCTCAAAGAACAACACAATCTAGGAAACTAAAAGAAACTCAAAGCCAAGATTCAAATAAACTGTGGTATATTCATGTCACCCCATACCACACTAGAGCCCAGAAATCTTGTGATCAAGTTTCCTTATTTTCAAAGGCCTAGAACCTACTGTATAGAGTTGATAATTTCTATTATATGTCTTATTAGTATTACTTAGGTATTGCTTCATAACAAATAATCTCAAACTTTCACATTTAAGACAACAAACCCTTGTGATCTCAGTTTCTGTTAGTCCAAAATCTAGGTGTTGCCGGAGTCCAGCTGCGGCAGGGCTCAGGGATCCCAAAGGTGGTCAGGGAGTCGGCGAGTGAGAGACAGAAGACACTGCACACCCGTCTGTGAGTGAATCTGAATCTATTTTATTTTTAGAAGCTGGAGTATATATTTGCTAACTTTTTTCACCTTTGTAACACTTTAATCTTGTTACTTAATTAGCTTGGAAAATGTAAGCCGACGCACCTGGATGCCCACAGGAGGGA
>PVLA01005190.1:0-76113 GCA_004027455.1 Hydrochoerus hydrochaeris | reverse complement strand
TATTTTTTCCCTTATCACTTATGGGAGTATGGCAGGCCCTGTGAGGATAGCGCCTGTCTTGGGTCAAGGACTCTTCATATGAACCCAACCAGGCCTTACCCGTCATGGGCCTGCAGGACAGCAATTGGTCCTGTGCCTATCTTAGGCGGCCGGTGGCATAATATATGTGTCCTAGTTGCCCATCTCTGGCTGCCTGTAGGACAGCGCCTGTCTTGGGTCAAGGACTTTTCATATGAACCCAACCAGGCCTTACCCATCATGGGCCTGCAGGACAGCAATTGGTCCTGTGTCTGTCTTAGGCGGCCGGTGGCGTAACATATGTGTCCTAGTTGCCCGTCTCTGGCTGCCTGTCCAGTGTCTCAGGGCAGTTGTCTCGCAGGAATTTTGTAAATCCTCCCCCATGAGCTCTTTTATTTAAAGCTTTTGTATAAACTTTCTCATACTACTCACAGAAGGTAAAATTTCACAATTAGTTTTCACAAAGTTATCTAGAGGGTTTCTAGTAACTCCTCTGGAGTTTCTATTTTCGATTTCATATTGAGTATTACATGAAAATATATATATATGTGAATTACACAAATTACAATTATTAGTACAAAACATTACAAGATCCTCGTGCCCAATTCCCACATGCGGTGTCCTTTTCCTGGAGAAGCGATTCCTTGAAGCGCTCTCCTCCACCCATGGACCTTGTCACAAGGCGTGGATGGACTAGGACGCAGCATGGACGGAAAAGGGCGCCGCAAGGTGTCACTCAGCTAATTGTCTGTGGCTCTCAAGGAACTGCCAAGCAATAAACCATGGCTGTAATCTCCTGTGGATGCAGAGTTGGGTGCTAGGGGAATCTGTTTCCAGGTCTGTTGGGGTGGCTTCAACAAGCCTGCATCCTCCTCATGGAAGCCTTTCCACAAAATTGCTCACAGCATGGCAGCTGGCTTCTTCCTTACAAGAGAACAAAAGAGACAGCACCCAAGATACAAATCACAATCTTTTGCAACCTAATTATTCAAGAGACATTACCCTATTTCTGCTATACTCTATTTGTTAGAAGGGAGCCACTAAATCTACCCACATACAGGGTGAGAATTGCATGGGACAGGGACAGAAAACAGAGATCACTAGGGAGAAATGATCAGTGGGCATGCGACATCATAATGCTTACCAGTTACAAGTAAATACATTACAGTCATCGGTGGGGGAGGAGAGCTGGAGCTTTCCTTGTAGTGTGACTTCATTTTCCTACCACGAAATAGCCTAAATCCATCTGTGACTATTTTGCTTTCAAAATATCAGGTGGCAATTGTCAGGCAGAACCCATTTTTGCCAGTTTCTTTTACTATACGATAATTTCCTTCAGTGCTACAACTGCTATTTTATATGACATTTCCAAGGACGTTTCAAACAATGAGAAAAAGACAGTTGTATCAATTTCAAGTATTTTATTATTATTATTAACAATAATAACAACCAGATAAGCAAAAAGAGGTAATACATCCCTTTCCCATTTATCTTATTTTAGTCCTCTATTATGATTTCCTTAGCTCCCATTGTAGCTTTCAAAATCTAGTTCAATTACTAAGGCACTACCCATTAAATCAGAAAGATAAATTTGCCGAAGAAATCAGCTATTATTTAGAAATAAAAAGCATAGGAAAAGACACCAAGAACCCTTAGTGAATTTCCAGAAATCAACATCTTTTCAAAGCCACTGTGAATAACCCAACACAGTTGATGTTTTTGAAATCTAACAAATTGTTGAAAGCAAGAAAGTGACAATACCTGTAAATAGCTAGCTTTTCTCAATGGTCTAATGAAAGACTGCTGGTCCACACAAAGTAACGGTTAGCCTCTATGTGCCAGTTCTTCAAGCAGTGGCACCCTCCTCCATCTCTGCAGCTCTCGCTTAAACAAGCACAAGACTTCCCGGCTAGTCTACTTCTTGGGGTGGCCAGAAGCAGTGAGAGAGATCACTGAGATCAAAAAAATGTTTCGTTTCAATAGAGAGAAGAAAAGGAAAAGGAATGTTTCCCCTCAGGGTGCTCAGGGTGCCCTTTACCAAACATATTGCCTCATTTACTGTAAGGTTGCATGTCACTTTCCTCAAAGAGAACTTCCCTGACCAACCTCTCTGACTAAAGCATGACACTTAGTAAACAATATTAGTTATCACTGACACATATCAAGTGATGCATGATATTCAGTTATCATTGAATGCCTAGTACAGGACTCCATAAATGAAAGCAAGTGTATGAATAAACTCAAAGAGGCACCACTGTTTCTAAATCCACAAAGAAATCGCCCAAATCTCAGAAGCTAACTAGAATTACCCACTAGTTGAAGCCCTGAGAGTCTAAGAACACATATATGTAACTCCAAGCACTCTACTTTTTTTTTTTAAAGAGAATAAAACAAAAGAGAACAGAACAAAGCAAATCAGAACAGAACAATGCAAGTAACACAGCGCTTCACAACAAGACAACGGGATATTAACGGTAGCTACCATAATGTCTCTTTTCTTCGAAATAGTTGAGCATACCTTAGCCAGGCGTGGAGGCTCACACCTGTAATCCCAGCATTCTGGAGGCTGAGGTAGGAGGATCATTGTGAGTTTGAGACCAGCCTGGGCTACAAAGTCAGCTCAAGGCCTGCCCAAACTGCATAGAGAGACCCTGTCTCAAAAAAAGAAAAAAGTTGAACATACCTTCACACACAATAATATCAAGCATAACAAAATAATATAAAACCATTCAAGAGAATGAAAGCATTACAGGGCATTCTCAACCAAATAACAGAAAATGAACAATGGCTACTATAATATTTCATTTTCCTTAAAAAATTTGTTTATACTATCACACATATTAAAATCCAATAAGACACAACAGGATAGAACCAATGGTAATAGAAGAACAAAAGCATGGTAGGACTTCAGAGCAAGATGGTATTAAATCAGCAATGGCTGCCATAATGTTTTGTTTTCTTCAAAGTAGCTGTTCATACCATCACACATAATAAGGTCAAACAAAACAGAATAAAACCATTCCAACCAATGAATGAAAACATTATAAGGCTTCAAATATATATATCATGGGGAACCATGATTACCATAGAATTTTATGTACTCTTACCATTTCTTACACTAAGGAGACTATATGGTATTTACACATGTGAATTTGATTTATTTCACTTATGAGTATGGTCTAAGTTCCAAGCAATCTACGTTACCTAGCTTAAATTATCTAGTTTTGTGTTATCCTTGATGTTAGCTTTATTTTTATTATTTGAAAATCTTTAGTGAATTCTTACAGCCTTAGATAAACTACAATTGGGGTATTAAAGGAAATCTCTCCAGAAGCTAGGATTCATGTGTTTTAAGGACTTAGCAATTTCCTTTCAATATTTTCTGCTAATTCTCAGAAGATCTTGCCAAGAGGAATTAATATCTTCATTTTACAGAAGTGGTGAGGTGAGGTTGAGTATCTGCACTCCCCTAACAGGTTTCTAGGCAGTAGTGTTTCCACGAATGAGCTTCAGAATCAGATCCCTGGGCCTCTGAATTCCGGCCCACCCACTTAGCAGCCAATATGAGTTATTTAAAATCTCTGATTTAGCTGAAAAAGTGAAAAAGTTGTCTGGTAGCTGACTACATCACTGACTTTTTGTATAATTTCAGTAAAGTCTGTATGTGGAAAGTGCCTACTGTTCTCCATACCTCAATTATGCCCTATCTCAAAAGATGCTAAATGATGATGCGGTGGAGAGAGATTCTGGTGACATTTCCACCAAGTAAGCAATGGCTTTTGCATTGTCCAAACAAGAAGAAGGTGGGAAAGAAGATATTCTTACACAAGAAATAGCCTGTGTAGACATGGAACAGTATGTTATGCTTCAACAGCATTACTGAAGGAGAGCTGCGATCTCAGGTGAGAACAAGATCCAAGAAATTGGAATTGTTGTGAAAAAAGACAGACACAGGCAAAAGAGAATTTGAAAATACTGTTCTGGAGCACTGAGCTCCAAAGTCCACAGTACACATTTAATTTCAGTTCAGCTTGCAAACAATGAGAACATATGTAACCGAAAGTCCTGGGAAGCATACCTGGTGACAGCAGAGGAGAACTGGAAAACAGGGCAGCTGGGATTCCACGTGTCTAGCATAGACAACTGAGTAGATGGGCCAGCCACTAACAGAGATGAAACATCTAGATAGAAAGCTAGTGCCTAACGTGGATGGGGCTCTGAATTTAATCCCTCCCACTGAAGGAAAAATAAATGTCAATAAATAAATAAACTGGGATTCAGAGAGAAAAACAAAATGAAACATCTTATCCATCAATCAAAACCCTTAGAGGTCAAACTTAGACAGCTAAATCCCATAGAACAAAAGATCGAACTGAATATACTTACCCCTTTCTTGTGTTTTTACCCAAACAGCTCGATTCTTTGCTTTCCAGGACAGTTTCTCTGTGCTTATCCTGTTCTCTAGTTGCTAGACAAAATGTGGCCTTAGCATTGTGGATGAGTTTAAGTCTGAAATAGATGCTGTTTCTTTGTTTGAGCATGAGAGAGAGAAGAACTCAGTTCGTGTTGAGGTCCATGATGTAAGAAAATAATGTATTTTTAAACACAAGAATAATGTTTAGCATGAAGATAAATGCAATATGAGACATACCAAGACATAATCTCCCACTCACATGCATACTTAGGTAGCCTCAGCCAAAACCACACAGAACTGTCTCTCAGTTTGGGCTGTCATTACCCTCCCTTATTTGTCTCCATTTTAATTTACAGTGGGTTCATGTGAGTTAACTGAGTAGTATGTCTTCTGTAAAAGCTTTAGCAGATGAATTAGTGAATGGGTAAACTTTTGAACTGCCTGTCTTCCCAAGCTCTATTCCAACTGAAACTGCTGTGTATATACCAAGAAAAGAGATTCCTACTAGTTACCATTCTTCAGATTTTCTTGTTTAGGTATTCTTTAAAGGAATTTTGAAAGGATACATGTTTTTGACAGTCAGTTCTGAGAGTTAAAATATTTTTCTTTAAGAATATTATCAGTTTAAACATTACATTAACTATAGTTGATCAATACATAAAATATGCATAACCAGTAGCTTTTGTCTCCTATTGCTGCTGTAACAAATCATAACAGATATAACAGCTTAAAACAATGCTCATTTGTTATGTTACTGTTCTTAGTTTGGAAGTATCAGTCTGCTCAGAGTTTTCCAAGCCAAACTCAAGGAAGGGAGGGCCATGTTTCCTTCTGGAAGTCGGAGAGGAGAACCAGCTTCCAGGCAAGTTCAAGACAGTAGGATTTTAATTCTACACAGCTATATAAGGCTGAGGTCTTACTTCCATCTGGCTATGGACTGTGACTACCCACAGCTCCTAACTTTAGGGTTCTTGCAGGTTTATCTATTCTCTATATTTCAGGACCAATAAAGGAGTAACCCCATCTCTCTTCTGCCTTTTGTACTACAACTGTCTCATGGCTACTTCTACTTTTAAGGGCTCATGTAACCACACTGGGTCTACCAGATAAACCAGAACACCTTCCCTATTTTAAGGTTGACTTCCCCATTTTAAGGTTCCCTATTTTAAGGGTGACATTCATGCTTGACTGAATAACCAGGAATCAGGCATCTTGGAAGGGGGCACATCTTAGAATTCTACTAAAGTAATCTGTCATTAGCAGAACACTTCCTAATGAGGTAGATGAGGCTATTTTATTTTTTCAGCTAGCATACATGCCTATGGATGGATATTGCTCAACATCAGGGTAAGACGCACTAAAAAATTGTATTTCTATTACTCATTTTCAAACATACAAGTGCTAAGAAATTTTGTTGACATGAATAACTGAATGGGAAAAGAAAGGGTTTTTATAGCAATAAAATTGATGTCTCTAAACACATTCTAAATTATTCTCCAAATGTACCATGCAATAATACATCATTTGAAGTGCTTTTTTAAGCAAATCATCAACTAAAAGGCCACTGAGACTCTTCAATAGAAACTAAAGACAAAAAATTAAAAACCATATAACTTGCAATATAATTCTTTACCCAAATATTGTCATTCTTACTTTCTGAAATTTACTCCACAATATGTTTAGAAGGCATATGAGTGATTTTAACACACACATTGCTCCTTCTCCTATAGAAAGAATTAGGAAGAGGGATAAACAACTTTAGAAAGAAAAAGATGCTTTACTCTAGTAATGATATTATGATTCAGATCCTGAAAGTCCCCTAAAGGCCCATGTATTAAAGTTTGGTCCCAGCTCACAGTACTATTGGGAAATGATTAAAGCTGGAAGAGATTGAGCCTCATGGTAGGAAGTTGAGCCACTGGGCCACATCTTTGAGAGGATATTGGAACCCTGATCCTTTCCTCTCTCTCTTTGCTTCCTGGGTACCATAAGAACCAACTTCTTCTGCTATATACTTTTGCTGTAATGAGCTACCTCAACATAGGCCCAAAGTAAAAGGGCCAAGCAGACATTGACTGAAACCTCTGAAACTGTTAGCCAAAACAAACGTGCTTTTTTTAGTTTATTTTCTCAGATATTTTGTCACAACACAAATCTGACTAATATAAATGGCTAATATGTAAATATTCCTTTTAAATATAAATACATAAGCTCCATAGGTCAAATTGTCCCTCCAAATAACCAAGAATCCAGCTGTACAGAGAAAATGACTAAGGATTCTTTTACTAGATTATGTACGCAGTACCAAGAAAAGATTCCAAAGCAGTTTAACCATAAAACCTATGTTAATTTAAAATAAAATGCATTTGCCCTCAGGTTAGCAAAAATAATAGTAATAAAGATGTTTTCAACACTCCTCAAATCTAAAAGGTAATATATAATCCAGGAGATTAACAGGCTATTTCAAAGGGAATGCAAACTTAACACAGAACACAAGGCAGAAACAGAAACAGACTACTCGGAATTCCATAGGATCTATGTCACTGCATCGACCTCCTTCCTGGATTCTGAAAGGCCCCAAAACCAAAGCTAGGGCACTGCTAGGCACTTCTTTCAGTTCGTCTTATGCATTACCTGTCACCACCTCCACAAAAAAAAAAAAAAAAAAAAATCTGCATCCATTTTTAACTTTTTGCCTCATTTAAAGATCACCCTTCATTGTCTGCTCTGCAGAAATGGATCTAGATCCTTTAGTTTTTCTTTGCCCAGTGGTACAATATTAAACTTTGTTACTAGAAGGCACTGAAGCAGCATTACAAGAAGTGGCTTTCTTTTCTGATTGGAATGTGCTTTCTCAAAAGGTTCTTGAAGTACAAGTCGCTCTCAGTGTCTGCCATACTTCAGAGCCCAGCTTATAGAACAGATCTCCCACAGCCAGCTCTGGCAGGCATAACAGCCAGGGGTCCCACCAGACCACAGCTTCCCCTAGCTGCTCAGGAAGCTATAAATCTCTACAAATCACTTCTTAACAGATGGCTTCGTCTAAAACAAATTAATATTATTTTTAGTATACTCCATTATGGTGCAAAATGAATAATCTCAATTCATTTAACCTTTCCTCACATGCTCTTATTGGAATCACTCACTCAGGAAGCTTTGTAGCAAACTGCCTCCTCTGAGACACCTTTCATCAGCAGCTTTTCCCCGGTACCTGAGTAGGCTTCCCACAAGTTCCAAAAGGCACATTTCCAGCAACTTCCACCAGCTGGGCCACCGCAGCTTGGCTGCCACTCAAAGACCCAAAGCCATGCTTTCTCTAGTAAGCACTTAACCTACACCTGAGGAGCAGGAAGAGGGCCTCTTTCTTAAGGTCCTAACCTCATCCCTAGGCGTGATGATGTCACATATACATGCCACTCGTGAATTCCTTAGAGTTCCTTTACTTCTGGCTAGCCAATTGCTTATAATTTCAATGTTCCATTATAATTAATAATTATTTACATAGAACTTTCCAAATTAATATTTTCCTCTGCTGGCAAGACCCTAAGACAGTGCTACACTCAAATACTTCCAAGGGAACTTTCCTAAATTCAGTTAAGGTGGATATGATCCTTTTAGACTCATGGTGAAGAAAATTTTATAAGCTATTACAATTTCATTTCTTAACAGATCACTTTGTCTAAAACAAATTAATATTATTTTTAGCATACTCCATTATGGTGCAAAATGAATAATCTCAATTCATTTAACCTTTCCTCACAAGCTCTTATTGGAATCGTTCAGCACTTTTCAGTGGTCTTTGGGGATCTCTTGAATGTGACAAGAGGCTGTGTGATCTCAGATAGGCTTCCAGACATGCTGCTGTGCATTCTGTGATAACATTTTCACAAATTACAGGAAGTGAGAAACATGCCGATACAAAGGAAAATTATTGTAATAGGTAGAAAAATACTTTTGATATTTCTTTATTAAAAATGGAAGTGTGAGGAGACACCACCTAATATTAAGCTACCTAATAAAAATAGAGAAGAAGCTGTTAATACCTAAATAATAAAACAGAAGCATGGGATTGCAAGTAAAAGGTCTATGGAGATTTTAAATCTAAGCTCTGATTTTTAAAGAGATTTATAGCTGTCTTTGAAATTATCTGACAGATCCTAATGTACATGTTACCCCATTGTTTGAATTAATCTTGCTTTTATTCTTTTCTTTTGGAACAAGCCCAGAGCATTCTTTCATACAGCAAGGTCATTTTCTGTGGCAAGAGCAGCAGAATTCTGCAGCCAATGTAAGTTGATTCAGCAGCTGTAATAACACAAAGCCATCTGCAGCCTTACATTTAGTATGCAAATGAGAGAAAGAAATGGAGTAGCATTAGATGCAAGATCTCAGATTCTGCATGTTTTCTAGCTTTCTGTTTACCTCGGGTAACATCTGATTCACTCATTCCTACATCAAATGCATAGTTACTGAGCATCTGAGGCTGCAGACACAAACAGGGATGATGGAAGAAACCCACTCTGACCATTCGACTCTTATTCTTTAGTCTATTATCCCCTATTCCCTCTGAGTTTAGTTGCCTCCCTATAAATCCACAGTTGACCAACTGTTTACTTTCTCCAAAAGCCCTGCTGCTAAGCGTTGGGACAGACTCAGTGTTCTTGCCTGTCTTCTAGCCCCTAGCCTGTTCTTCTACCAACCTACAGACAAGAACCTCAGCCTTCTTGGAGGAGGTCGAAGGCCACACAACATCAAATCCTTTGATGTTGGTTCTTTTTTCCCCTGCATTTATGTTGATTTGTCCCCTTTATTCCCTCAAACTCTTCTCATATTAATTGATGTCACCTATATGAGAGAATTTTCCTGCTGTTTTTGAAACTCTTAGAATTTTCATGCCTTTCAATTGCTCTATAGGGTTCCTATGCTTTCCCCCAGTGTGAGCCCTAAGCGGCTGTCCTTAGCAGTATGAAAATACGTTCCCCAATAACATCTTGTATCAGTCACTGATCTGAGGGCCAAATAGAGCATCTTCACGTGTTGGGCAACTCACAGAACCTTCAGAAACACTAAAAGTGCAGCTCTGAAGCTGTGGACCTGAGAAAATCCCCAAGCACAGCACAAGGGCTGCTCAGCAAAGGTCTACAGTCACTACTATCTGGCTTCTGGGAGATTGGAGACTGAGCACTGAGTACTAAGCTTATGCTGCTTCCAGTGAAACAAATATGTCTGCATTTGCCACATGACTGCTCGTGTTACTCAATTCCAAATCCTAAGCCTAGTGCAGGTATCTTCGAGTAGTGGAAAGGTGTCACACACCAGCACTCTGGTTTCAAGGGAACCTCATATTTTGAATCTCCTGAATGAAAGTCTGGGAAAGTTAAAAATCATAATGTGTGATATGGTCAAAATGTAGGAAGGCTATAAGATTAGCTGCCAAAGAAGCAAACACCACCAAAGATACCTTTTATCCATCTTCTAATATGAAACACTTTTATTTTATTCCTGCTTTAAAATAAACAGGTCCACTACAACCTAAAGATTAACAAAATCTGCTGAAATGGCATATAACCTCTGTGCAAGTTGTGAGTTAGGCTTGATCATGTTGACTTCATTGGGTTTGGAGCCACCCAGAGGACTGGTCAAGCACACTGCTGGCTGTGTTGGGGTGGGTAGAGGCATGACCCTGTGTACCATATCTGGTCCCAGCACCCTTACTCTCTACTGCTGTTTTGCTGCTCTGCTTCCAGGCCACCATGAACTAAGCAGCTTGGCTTCATTATGACTTTGCATCATGGTGCTCCTTCGAGCTGGCCAACCATGGACTAATTGCCTGAAATCAAGAGCCAATTTATCTCTCCTCCTTTCAGTTTTAGGTGTCAGACATTGTGTCCCATTGAGGGGAAAGGTGACTAATACAGTGATCAACTGAAAATATTTGCAATATCACAAAAGACTCTAAATTTCCATCTTCTGTTGAAAAATCTGGAACATTTGCAAACTTTGAACCCATGAAGTTTCATAACACCGATAACCTGGAGCTGAGAAATGACTGCTCTTTTAAGTAGACCCCACTATCAGCAACCATTTCCAGGGTGCTAGTTCTCAGAGATCCCTGCAGGAGTGTGGGAAGAAAGAGCAAGAGACCAAATAGAGGTGCAGGCAGGTGCCTGGGATGACCAGTTTTCCATGGGGAACAAAAGATCACAAGGCAGACTGAAGCTTGATATTTATTCACTGAGGAAATGGTGAGAGGATTGTGGCTGGATGTGCTGGACAAGCTGTGAGGCAGGCAAGCTCTGTAACAGAGGGAACAAAACATTCTGTGGACCATGAGATGCAGCTCCATGATGGGGCGGGGCGGGGCGGGGTGGGGGGCGCCATGGAGAAACCTAGCTCCCCAGGGCCTGAAGTCTCCAGCAGGTCTCGTCTCAGCCTGTGAGCCCACAGCAGTCATTAGTGCTAGGGCTTTCAGCTGTGACAAGAAAGAGCAGGAAATTTCTGCATTCCAATTTGGCTCAAAGGGCAGGAAAGGACAAGCTCGTTCGGCTGTCCCCTAGACTCAGCTTATAATTTGTGGTCCCCAGAACCCCACCACTTCCTGTTGCCTCCTACATTCACTTGCTTCAATCTTTTTCATTAACTACCTTCTCCATTAGGAACTTGCATTTCCAGCACATGGCTTAGAAATAATTGAAAGAATTTTAAAGAAATTATAGGTGGAATCTAGAGTATAGATAAATATGCAGATAGATACAAACAAGACTAGGATTTTTCACCTCATCATAATCTGCCTGGTTGAGAATGAAACAAGAGAATAATCTCTGCATCCAACAGTCGCAAGAATGTAGCCCATATGTATGGCCACGAAACCCCTAAGAAATAGAAATGTGGTTCTGATTCTATAGTCAGGAAGCACTTAAAACAGAATCACGGAGTCCACAGAGCCATCTGACACCTTCTGGAGGTGCTGGAGCTCTGAGGAAAGGACACAGGTGCTTGTCAGACACCCGTGGTGCCAGATTCTATCCCAAAATGAGTATCCTAACTAGAGAAGGAAAGAATTTCCAAGGATTATGATTAGGTTTCCACTAGTCTCATAGGAGAAAACATATATAGAACTTGTCTTAAGTCTTAGAAAAACAAAATGTAATAATATATGCTTATCTGAGTTGTGAACAGTTACAAAATCTTCGTAGGAGATCCCAGAAAGGAAGTGACTTTGTGTAGAGGACACAGAAATAGGAGTTTTGTGTATTCTGTGTGTCAGGCGTTGCCTTGGG
The DNA here is from genome assembly GCA_004027455.1 of Hydrochoerus hydrochaeris. Taxonomy (NCBI): domain Eukaryota; kingdom Metazoa; phylum Chordata; class Mammalia; order Rodentia; family Hydrochaeridae; genus Hydrochoerus; species Hydrochoerus hydrochaeris. The sequence continues at coordinate 64,401 of PVLA01005190.1, read as the reverse complement.
CTACAGTCCAGAAAGGCGAGAGTGAAGGTTAAGATAGTGTCAACTGGATTAGTTTAGGAACTGCCCATAAGCGGCCACGGACATGTGGCCTAGGAGTCTACATCTCATGTTTCTCCCCTCCTTCCGTGGCCCTGCTCTCTTGCTCTGCATCATGAATTGGGGCATCACGAAGGAAGTAGTTTTCTTTTGCCCGCCTTCATGCCACCATGTTTCTGTTTAAAAACAGCTGGCTATGGACTGAGTCTTGTGATTATAAGCCAAATAAACCTCTCTTGCTTTAAGTTGTGGGTGTTGGGTAGAGTGTCCCAGCAACAGGAAAGCTGGCAAATACAGTGGGGCAGGGCCTAAGCAGAAAATAGGCTGGAAAAGCAAACAAAATACCAATCAGGAAAAATGGAAAAGATAATGAAGCTTACTTCCAGGCAGGAAAAATGGCTGAACAGAAACTCACATGTTCAACAAGTTGGAGTCGGCAGAGAGGAAGTATAAGTTCAATTTTGACACAGCAACTTTGAAATACTTGTGGGATATATAACTATGTCTGCAAGCAAATGGATAAACTAATCTAGGTCTCAGGAGAGAATTTTGGGTATCATAAGCTCATACATGATGATTAAAGCTATGGAAGTGGATAGAATAATTCCAGGATTATACCTACTGAGAAAGAAGTTGAGAAACCAATATTAGACAGAAATTTACATTTAATGGTAGTCAGAGAAAAAGGTACCTGCAAAAGAGATCAAGAAAGATCTTCCAGAGGAGGAATCATCATAGAAAACTAGGGAAAAGAGATTTTCAAGAAGTAACAAACTTTCAAAGGCAGAGGAAAGATCAAATAAGTTTTTAAAAATATATGTACACTGCATTTGATGACATACATGCATGGATTTTCATGGCCAGATCGATTTCTGTTGATCGTAAGACACACAATATTGTTATGCACCAAGAGGTGAGTAGGAAGAAGTAGAGGCCTGTGTGTCAATGACACCAAAGAAGTTTAGCTGTTAAACAAAGAAAATCATGGCGCTGTAACTGGAGGAGTCTAGAAGTCAGGCAAGAGTGATTTTTAAAGATAAGAGAGAATTAAAGGTGTTGAAAGAAATTAAAAGTTTTTAAAAATAAGAAAATGTTTTTCTTTAATTTTATTAGTTAAATACAGCACATATATGTTGACTCAATCAGTTTATCTGCCTTAACTTTTTAAATTTTCATAACAAGGCAGCAAAAAAAAAAAAATACTACTGGTGTCCCAATTTTCAGGGAGACTGGAGACACGGGGAAGTTACAGATTTGCCCAAAGTCACATGAGTCCTCACCAGTACCTCTGAAATCAGTCCCAGCTGAGGTCTCAGGCCTTCTGCTCTTCCTGGGGCTGACCAGGCTCAACACTGGAAAGTCAAGAAGAGGTGGGAGCAAAGGATAAACATTAGAAAGGAGCGCGCCTCCCCCTGCACAAGAAGTAAACAGCAGGTAGGAGAAACACAGTGTATGACAACAAGGAGTTTTTCGTCTAGTGACTTCTGTTTCTCTCTAGAGATAACACTGTTCATTCACCAGCACTAAAGTGGAAACAGAAGAGGCATAAACTGGGAGCAACAGAAGCTGTTCAGACACTGTGAACAACAGGGAGGCAGCTGGCTGGCAAAACACACGGTGCTGGCCAGCAGCACTGAGGAACCAGCCGAGGCTGGTAAGCACATGGCAGTGGGGACTCCACTCAGGGCCCGCTGCACAGTCTGGAAAGCCAAGTGCGAAGGAAAATATGAGGCCCCTTGTTCGGGAAGCAGAGAAAAGAACTACGAAAGACAGAAAAATACATAACTTTTTCCTTTTTTTTTTTTTTTTTGAGATAGAATAGAAGAGATATAAGTAGAAAGGAGACAAGGAAAATTGTAATTTTAAAACCTTCCTGTTACAAAGATTGCAGCCTCAGGACACAATCCCATTAAGGCACAGTTATCAATATCTGTAAGTCTTTATTCCCTGGATTTGGTTATGTTCCTGAGCCTGGTTTATGCTGTGCACTAAGACAAGGGATGATTCGTAACAGGCACTTAGAGGCAGAGTCTATAGATGCCCACTAAGTAACTAAAAGCAGAATAAAGCTTACCCTTCATTTTATATTCTTTAAGTGCTTTAAAACTTTGGATATAGTTATGTTTGAATAGGAAACTTTGGCAAAACAATGATTTCTACCCTTAAATTTACTTACCGTATTTGATTTCTCCTTAAGATAACAAGAGTAACAGAAAAATTTTCAGGAGTTACAGGGACATCTGCTAGCCAGTTTTTACATCATTCTAGACCCTTTGGAGTGACATCTAAAAAGTTCTCTGCCATTGCCCTAAAACCTAAGGTCTCCTTGGATTCCATTAGACTTCTCCAGAGCTGTGAGAGAATTATCAAACCAGACCCTAGCCCAGCACAGCACCCCATAAATCCAGCAGGTCCCTTCTCTCTGTTAATGAGCCATTCTCAAGTTCCTTTTCAGAGTGTGCCCCAAGCAGCTACTCTAACTGGAATCTGATCCTGTTCTTCCTTCCTGTCTAATGCTGCCTAACCATTCCATCTCAGCCTCAGTGCTACAATTCTTTTTCTGTGATAGAAATCATGAGCCTACTGCCTACTCCATGGGGAAAAATGAGTTTAGGTCCCCATCTGCCCTTTTGTGGGACTTTCTCCAACACTATCTAGTGACACTTCCATAGTTTCTCTTTTGACTTATGGTGAGATTGTTTTTTATGTTCAACATCACACTTTCCCAGGTGTTATTACAGACAGCTACGTTGGGTAAAAATATTACAGGCAGTTAGACGGGACAAGGCCCTCAAAGGAGTCAGAGCAGAAGATGAGAACACATTACCACAGTGACTGCAGGAGCATCTGTCAAAGACCAGTCCTCAAGATAAAGACAGAAAGACCAGGCCTATATACCTTCCCAAGGGAAAGCAATAAATTAAAGATTGTAGTATAACTGCTATCAAATGGTCTAATAAAGTTTAGATAGACATCAATCATCCAGGTAGGTGAGCAGCATCTCCTGATCCATCCCTTCCTAAAAAGATCCTTGTTCTTTCTTGCTATGTGACCGACTTCCACATTGGATCAATAGTACCTAAGCAGCTATACTTGTAATATTATTGGTTGTTCATAGTTTTGAACCATGTTGTACCCTCTTCATGAATTTGCTCTACACAACTTCCTTTGAGAAGTGGGCACATTGGCATCCCACTTTCAGGCCTCCTCCTGTCCTTCAGGAGTGATCTCTGTCAATAAAATTCTTCTACTCTTAACCTCTATTGTTCCTTAGAATTCATTCTTTGAGTTTGGAGGACATAAACCTGGCATATCTGACATCAAGCACATTGGGAGTTATATTATTTCCCCTGTATCAGCATGGGGACACCCAGCATGAGTATAGCAACTCACAGGGCCCAGGAAATTTGCCACATGAACTCACGCCTATGCTGCATGAGCCACCAAATGTATCAGCCTCAGGGCCAACATCCCACCCCAGGTACCCATTCCAGCCAGATGGACCGTCTCTGAGCGACCCTTTATCTGGTAAGCTCTCTTACCTGCATGGCAGGTGAGGAAGAGCTCTCCATCCTAATCACTAGTCAAACATACTGTGGTGCTGCTGATCTTGGACAAGGATAGTTACTGCCTCACCTACCCTGAGATGTAGCTGGGTCTTTCAGGGAATCTCTGGAGACAGAGCTAAGGGCTGGGGGAGAAAAGTAGCCTGGTAGGGTGGGAGTGGGTGGGAGGAAACAGCAAAGAGCAGGCTGCTCAGAGCCCGTGATAGAGTGGGGAAACTGGTGAGACCTTGGAGGCCATGCCCTATCCAGGCTACAAGGTCTAGGCACAACAGTGAGTTTAGAACTTTTTCAGCACTTGGGATTCTTGTTTATTTTTTTTTTCTTTTGTTTTTGTTTTTGTTCTGTTTCTATTCTTTTTTGGGTTTTTTTGTTTTTGTTTTTGTTTTTTCCTATGGACACTGGAGGTTGAACCTAGGGTCTTCACACTGAGTACACCCTTATCCCTTTTTAAAATTTTTAGTTTGAGACAAAGTCTCACTAAGTCACTAAGTAACCCAACCTGGGCTCAAAGTTATAATCCTCCTTCCTCAGCCTCCCTCACCTGACTCCATTGTTTTATTTGTTTTTTAGTATGGATAATTTGAAGGGATGAGGGAGAGAAAGGAGTGCTTATATAATTACTAATGTACATAATTATTTCTGGAAGAATGAGATTTGTGTAAAAAAGTTGACTTTTATAGCAGGGACTGGGACACTAAGGATAAAAAGGAAAAAGTTAGCTCTCATTTACATGTTGTGCCATTTGATGTTATGGCTTATAGCTATATGTCCCTCTAAACTTCATGACATCATAGGCGGAGCTTTTTCAAAGGTGGCTGAATCTGGAGTATGTGACACTGGCATAGATTCATGGTGCAATGCTAGGATCAAGGGTACGAGGGCCTATGAGTGCTACCTGCCTTAAATAATCTGGATAAGATACAAGGGATAGAAAGAGCTGTGGTCAACCCTTGCTGTCTTGCTACCTTCTACCTGCCATGAACTGTTTCTCCTCTGTGCTGCCACCCTGCCTTGGAGCCAGCCAACCATGGACTGAAACCTCTACAAACTGTGAACTAAATAAATCTTTTCTCCTTTAACTTTGAGTGTTGTGTATGTTGTCTCATCAGCAAGAAAAGTAACAAGACATTTGAGTTTATATTTTTTTATTTTTATTTTTTGATACCAGGGATTGAACTCACCACCTCGCACTTACCAGGCAGGTGCTTAAGCCACTGAGCTAAACCTCTAGCCCATGGGTTATTATTTTTTACACACATTTAAAATAAGCCATGAAAAGAGGAAAAAAAGTGAACAGCAGGTAAGGTAATAGAGCTAAGGCACAGTGGAAGTTGTTCCTAGGAGGAAGGAGACTTGTTCATGTTTCCCATGAATGATGAAATAGCAGTATAAAAAGAAGCCATCACATAAGTGAATGGAAGCCTGCATTCAAGACTGTATAACACACTAACAGAGAGAGCCTGGAGAAAGAGGTGACCTAAATCATCTGAGACTAAAGGAAAATAAAGAATAACTAAAACTATAGTTTTCTGTGTGGGACGACCTTGGCTCATGTTTCTGTGAAGGAATGGTAAGGTCAGTTTCAGAGGAGGAGGAGGAGGAGGGAGAGGAGGAGGAGGAGGAGGAGGAGAGTTACATATGCAAGAACACTGAAAGAAATACATCGAAAGTTAACATTGGGGATTTGAGTAATACTTTAATTACTTCTTTGTACCATTGTCCTTTTTCCTAAATTCTTTGTAGCTATTTAAATAAAAATCAAAGTAGAGTTGTATCCATTCATCCATGCTTTTGTTTTCCAAAATTTTAGTTACCTATAGTTAAACACAGACTGAAAAATATTAAGTGGAAAGTTACAGAAATAAGAAATTCATGAGTTTTAAATTGTTTACCATTCTGAGTAATATGACGAAAATGTCATCATCTTGCCATGTCCCATCTGGCCTCATCCTTTCCTCCAGCGTATCCACACTATATATGCTACCCATCCATTAATCACAGTGTTCATCTCAAATATCATGATATCACAGTGTTTGTGTTCAAGTAACTGTCATTTTATTTAATAATATTCCAAAGCACAAAAGTTTTAATGCAAAGCAGGCACCAGGACATAAAACATGAAAAGTCAGATTAATTCTGCTACCAAGTGGCAATGCGGCAGGGCATATAGGATAAAACATAGTCTTCAGCACTATCACTGATTACAAACGTCCATGGACATATTTTAACATAATTCCCATGTATAACAAGGGACCACTATAATTTTTTCCCAAACAATGGATGAAATGTATTAGCAAGGTATTCTCGTATAAAACCCTCACATCACATCCAGTGCTATGAACTCATTTAATTGCATGTGGAAGCCAAAAGCCAGATAAAAGTTACATAGTCAGCTGTCACCTTCCCTGATTTGGAAGCAGTTGCTTGCTATGGAGTTGGCTTCTGCTCTGGGTATTTAGGCAGAAGATCTTCCAAAGAACAAAATAGTTGACGGTATAACTCATTGGTAGAGTGTTTACTTAACATGGATGAGGCCCTGGGTTCTATCTATCCTCAGTAAGAGAGAGAGACAGAGACAGAGACAGAGGCAGAGAGAGAGAGAGAACAGAAGAAGAAGGGAAGGGAAGAAGAGAAGAAAAGAGAGGAGAGGAGAAAAGAAGAGAAGAGTGTTTGTTTCCATCAGACACTGGGACAGGGTCAGCAATGCCTGTACACATCAGAGCAGCCACTAAAGAGAGGGCCTTTCTGATTCTAAGGCTCCAGCCACACATCTTCCACTTCCCCAGATAAGGAATTCAGACCACCCAGGCCTTGGGGCTCCTTCCACCAGAAGAAATTCCAGGCTCCAGAAATGAAGGACAGGGTATTTAGCAACAAAACATTTGAAGAGATACGCCAGAACCCCAAAACAAAATAGTTTTCTGCCTAACTGGAGAGAGTAGAATCATGAAACCAGAGAAGAGAATTTGTATAGTCTCAGGGATTATCTGCAGCCCTCCTGAGACATTTATTTTTGGAAATCTTTCTAATCCATCCCAGTTGGCTTCATACAGGCCAAAGGTGTATTTTTTTTTTTTTTAGCAGCTCTGAAGTAGATGAGGCTTTGAAGATAAGCCAGGACACACCCAGATAGCTTTTTCTCATGTTAATGAAGCAGCTCACCTTGTGATCACTGTCACAGGCAGAGCAAGCACTTTTCTCCTCAAGAGTAAAGTGAAAAATAGGCCTATGGATTTTGTTCTGGAATCTCAGGTGCCAACTAACCTGGTTTTGCTAATTCCTGCTTCAAGGAGCTACCTGTGAAACCCCTACCTCCTCCAATAGTGAACACCTGAAATTTGCTTTTCTCCTGTTTATAAAACCAACTTTCATTCTCAGAAAATTTTGATAAACCAAATCCATGACTGGTTTCCACAGTGAAGAAAATTCCTTTAAATAAGGCAAGTTTCTGGAACACTTCCAAATAGATTCAGTTTACATTATTCTAACTAACAAAGAAAGCATTGTTGAGGAGGCAACTTCTGAACTCATACTCTCAGAAGATTCTGTCAGATTTTACAGTCTTTTTGAAACATTAGTAAAGGATTGAAACGTGAAAAGGCCTCTCTAGCATCCGGGCTCTCATGCTTTCTCTGTGGTGTCTTAAAACAGATATAGAGGAGATTTGAGCTGTTGTATTTCTCTTCAAAATTGGCATTGAAAAATTAGCAGTTATGTAATTTAAACAAAAATAGCTTGAAAAATTATAGGCTGTTCCAAAATGGGTTGAATTTATAGAAAAATATATATCTTTTTATTACCTCTGAACTCAAGGAAACTGAGCTGAATGAAAGCCTATACAGAATCAAGAATACCTGTCTATTTAAACTGTATGAAATAGTGCTGACTTTTGTGGCTCATAACTAAAAATTCATTTCCCTCACTTTTAAGCCTAAATCACATTCAATTCTCTTACTGTATGAAATGATTACAACTTGAAGACTTTTATAATCTAACTTTTGCTGATGACCTATATGCTTTAAAAAGATGAGCTGCCTTCTCCCTAAGAGAACTGGCAGCGGGGTTAATCCAGCTTATTTGAAAGGCCGCTGACTCCCCTTACCCTCCGAGTCAGCTTAATGCAGGCCATAGGTATAAGCATTTTTCTTAGAACCTTTGAAGTAAGTGAGGCTTTAAAGATCATCCAGTACAATGTCCCCTTCGCTTCATGAATTTCATACACTTCCAAGTGAATCAGTCTTTTTCCAAATGTACAAAAAGTACAAAAAATAACCTTGGAAAATCAGAAGTGCATGACTGGTATGTAGAAATAGCAAGCATCTTCTATGTTAGCAGATAGATGGAAAGGAAACATCTGTAATTTTGTTAAGTGTAAAAGATATTCTCACAATTGATTGTTAAACTTTAAATATTCCATTTTGACCTATGTTAAATCAATACTTACTATATAAACACAGTGTATACATACATATGTATGGATGTATGTATACACATCATACATGCATGCATATATCCCATTGTACACATTCACAATAGTATTTATACCAAAGAAAAGACGCTTGATTTTAAATAGTATGTATATATGGTAATTTCCTCCGTCTTAGTGTATAACATGCCGAATATTGGAGTAGCTGAATGCCTACTACAGAATTTCAGCAGAGTGTACCCACAACAGAGGGAGGCAGCTGCCCACCTTCCTGAAACAGTGTCTTCTCCTGCCTCCCGGTTGGCCCCTGCCCGCTGAGAGCCCACCTTCCACGCTTTTTGCTCAGGCATCCTCATCCTCTCCACTTTCCAGCTCTGAAATACAGGACACTTTCTCGCTGCTTCTCCTCCCTGCTTTCCCCTCACTGACTCCATTTAGTCTCATGGTTTTCAATGCTACCTCCTCCTTTCCTAAGTGTGTAACTCTAACTTTGAACTCTAACCTGAACTTTGGGGTCATTTATTCATCTACCTGCTTAATAGCTCCATTTAAAAGCAGTATAATTTTGATCTAAACATTCTGCAGAGGTCTGTTAAAGGGTTAGCTGTCAGCCTGGATACTTTTGGGAGACAGTAAAACCTTGAAGAGTGAGAGTTTTGGGGGAAGGAAGTTAGCACATAGAGGGTCACACCCCTGAAGGAGGCACAAAGGCCACAAAGCAATGAAGCCAAAGGACCCTGAGCTGAAGTCTCTTAAACCGTGAGTCCAAAGAAAGCCTTCCTCCTTTAAGTGATTTTCTCAAGGATGTTTTACAACTGTGGAAAACTAAAACAAACCATCTACTAGACATCTCAAATGTAACATACTCAGACTGACGCTTAAATAAATGTCTTTCTTTGATAACCATCTCCTCTGTTATTGACAATTCCATTTTTCCACACACAAGAAAAACCCCAGAATTGTCTCCAGCTCCTTTCGTTCTCTCATCACACATATCCAACTAGTCAGCAAATTCTGCTCACCCTCACAATCAGCGCAGAATCTGCCCCTCTCTCAGGCCCATCATGCATTCTCACTGCCACTCAAGGCAACCTGCCCGAAGCGTCTCAGTGTCTTGCAAGAGAAGCTCTCAGCTTCTTCCTCTTCTCAACAGTGTTGCAATCATTCCCAAATGAAAGGATGTTTTCATCTTACCTAATCTCCTGACAATGCATTTGGGAAGTTCTTATCTTACTCCAACACTGAACACTTCAGATTTACTGGTCAGTTAAGTTGGTTCACCTCTGCGACACCCTTCAGGGAAGTCCTAGCTCACCCCATGGGAGACATTTTCTTACACTGCCCCAGTGGTCACAGGTGCACTTGTGCGCATCATTACTTCTCTGATCTTACTCTCCATTTCACCTCTGTTCGTATCATATTAACCTCCTGGCTGAGTCTCAGAAACTCAAGGTGTCCTCCTGCTTTCCAGGCTTCATCACTGTTCCTTCTGTTCTTCTCCAATCACAATATTTGTTCCCTCGTCTTCTTTGCTCAAACTTTACTTGCCTCCCTGTATCACTCTGCTTAGAAACCCAATAGCTTCCAATTCCTAGAACTCACAAGCTTCCTGCTGTGGTCTGACTCTCTGTGTCCTTTTGTGGGGAGACAATGTCCAAATGAGTGACTGAACCTGAGTGTGGTAAGGAAGGGACCTTGGGGAACGGTATTTCCTGTGATCCTGGAATGCACGGTTAGGGTTACAGCAGAATCTACAGAACAATGACCAGCAGAATTAGGAGTAAGTTAATGTCAGAGATGTTTGGCCAATGTGTTCTCTCTGTCCCCTAAGCCTGTTTAAACTAGGTCAAAGTGTGTCATGTAATAAACCGTCCCATTTAGGCCCTGTCCCCTGACAAAACTTCAGTACAGCGTACTGCATGATGCTTTTCTTCTACCTATTTTTTTTCATGGTCTTGAGTTACAAATAAGTAACTGCAGAGGTCTCAGTTGGTTGCTGTTTCCCTGAGGCTCTCTTCTGCCCAAGGAGTGGCCCCTCTGAGTTCTCAGTGATTGAATTAAATCTCATCCACCAGGAATCTTTCTCATCCTCTGCACAACCATAGTTACACATTGTGACAACCACTCAACATTCCTAGATGGAAATTTCATGGTCCTAGAAGGCAGAGCCTTTGGAAGTTATTAGATCACAAGGATAGAGCCCTCAGAAGTGGATAAGTGACCACTCTTAATAAAGCACCAGGGAGCTTCCTTGTCCCTTCTACAATGTGAGAAGGTAGCTATGAGCCTTCTACACAACAGGAAACTGACCGTGTTGGACATATGATATGCTGGCAACCTGCTCTTGAATGTCTGTCCTCCATAACTGTGGAAAATAAATTTCTGCTGTGTTAAGCCACCCAGTCTATTACATGTTGCTACAGCATCCCCAGTTAACCAAGAGACTTTCTTCCTTTCATTTTTCTCTCTCATTTATCAGTTCTAAATACATTTTAAAAGTCAGTTTGAGTTCTTTGCTAGAGTGCAAGTTCTATGCAGGTGGTGACTCAGTCATTTTTGCTGGCATATTAGCCTCCCTATCTGTGGGCTCCACACCAATAGATTCGACCAACTGTGCATCTGAACTATTCCTTTTAAAGAAAGTGCCTGTGCTGGCTATGCACAGCCTATTTCTTGTTATTATGGCCTGAACAATACAACAAGTCTACACGTAGCATTTACGTTATTTGTTATTATAAGTAGTCCAGAGATGATTTAAAGTACACAGGAGAGGGTGCACACGTCATATATCACCACTATGCTATTGTTTATAAGGGATGTGACCATCTGCAGATTTGTTACCCAAGGGTGTCCTGGGACCAAACCCTCACTGGTTATTGAGGGTCAACTCTGCATCTCTCTTACTGAAAACAATACCTAGCAGTACTTAGTAAATTATTATTGATTGAATTCAAATGTAAATTTTAAAAAGTTGATATGCAACAATTTTTGCTGAATGTTGATTTTCAAGTTATAATCCTTGATTTTCAACACTTTGATATTTTGAAAACTTTTTCAGCAACCTACTGGGAAAGAGAAATCAATATATAAGACAAAGACTAGAATTTAAGATCATGAGTTTTTTTATTCACTTTGATTCAATTTTGTACCTTTCTAGAAGCCAACGAATTGTTTCTGACCTTGAACAGAATTTCATATACCAATTCCCAACTCTTTGCAGCTTTAAAAAAATTCTTTCTCACTAAACAAAAAAATATAAAAATCTAAGGTCACTTGTAAAACTATAATATAATTATGAACATTCATGAAGCTTAATATGGTTAAGTAGTATACATAAAGACTGCTCTAAAAATCTGTCTGCCAATCATATTAATGGAATTATTATATTATTGAGCATATATTGAATATTTGAGCTTAAATATTCAAAGAGTGTTATGCTATTATTTAAAAATCAACTGCACAGTATTTACTTACTTCATTTACTGTATGGTAATATGGAACCAAGATTAGCAAGATTTTACAGTCTGTCTCCTTCCTATGTGCATACTCAGTCACAAACACAAATGGTTTGAGAACTTTTACAACAAAAAGAAAAGACTTAACTCCATATATGAAGAGAATGAAGACCAGAAAAATAAATTACATATTCAAATTCAGAAAGATAATTAAAAGCAAAATGGAACCTTTACCTAATTTTTAGTACAATGCTCAGCTCATACCTAAAAAAAAATACTGTTTTTCCAGACATAAAAGTACACACTCCTGTAATCTCAGCTCTCAGAAGCCTGAATCAGAAGGATCACCAAGAGTTCGAGACCAGCCTGAAATATATAGTGACTTCAAGGGCAGTCTGAATACATGGCAAGAACTTGTCTCAAAAATTAAAAATAAATAAATAGAAAAGAAAGATTATTGTTCTTTTAAAGCACTATAAATTGACAATGCCAATCATATCAAGAAAAACTTTACACTGCTACCATCTACCCATAGCTTACATCGCAGTGGTCACAAAACTATAAAACGATAAAAAGCTAGGTGGCTATAGTAAGAGAGGTTCTGGAGAATTGAAAAGCAGAAATTCTAAAGGCCTAGTGCTTTCACCTCAGTTGAAGAGAATTTTAGGGGTAATGTTCAATCTGAAAATGTATGTCTTCTTTTCCTAAAAAAAATTATACATAGAAAAAGTTCCACAGACCATGATTCTCACGGAACCCACTGTGGTGTTACTACTTCAGTGCATGTCACTAAATAAGAACGTTGAAGGGGAGCCACACTCTGCTTTCTCTTGCATTGAAGATGGACTAAGCCAAAGCACCAGGGTGAAAGTCATTCAGGTGACCTGAGGGTTAGACCCAGTATTAGCTTACTAACAATTTGAACAGTATGTAACCCACCAAGCTATGATTCCAGCAATCTGGGAGACTGAGGCAAGAGGGTCGCAAGTTTGAGCACAACCTGAGCAACTTAGAGACTCAGCAAGTCTCTGTTTCAAAAACTTTTTTAAAAAAATTAAAGGGATAAAAATTTAGCTCAATGCACAGCACTGAAAAACAAAATGCACCTCACAGATAACTGTGATGCACAGATACACGGAGAAGACAACGGAAAGCCCAGCTTCCCAGTTTCTTTTTGCCTCAGTTGCATCCTCTGGCCCAGAGCAATGGACTATTTCTCCAGGGGAGGTACAGTTTTCTATCACATCAGGGAGTACTCAGAGCTAGGGAATATCTCTGAATCCCAAGAAAATTATGTCTTGTTCTAGGAAGCTATGCCCCATAAATCCATAGATTTCAGGTTTGTTTACTGTACACCTTCTAAATTAGAGGTATGATGCTTAACCATTCTACAACTCCATTTTTATCAAGTATTGCTAATAAGGTTGGTTATTATCATTTTTATAAGGACATTGAACCTGTGCTCCAGTCTTTTCTCTTTCATGTGCATGACCTTCATCTCCCCTTGGAGGAAGAGAAATAGATCACAGGCCATGGGCCTCTTTCCGGTGTTGATCTGCGATGTGGCAGATAAAAAATAACAGTGGCTGTTAATGAGGAAATTAGCACTTAGGAGTTAGAAGCTTCAGCAAATGTATGCAACAGTATCTAGCAATTCTCCTCAGTTAATACAACATCTTTTTTGGAGATCATTGTGAAAAGACCCAGAATCCGGACTGCCATTTATTTAATACCCTTTTAAAAGCTATTTCTTTCATGTTAGTGGGACTGCTAAGTAGTCACCAAGAAAAACTATTTAAAACAAATTTTAAAACTATTTGTGGCCTGTATGTGTTAGTCCTGGTTAAAGATAAAGACTCATAAATCTTTTTTTTTTTTAACACATTAACCAGCTGAAAACACAGGCCTTTGGCAAAGAATTTTAAGACAGATTATAAAGTGGTGGAATTTGAGAAGCAGTGTTTTTTTTTGGGCGGGGGTTTACCAGGGATCAAATTCAGGACCTCATGTTTGCCATGCAGTTTACCACTGAGCTAAATCTTCAGCCCCAAAAGCAGAGTTTCTTTATGAAAGAGTTCTTAAGTTACTTGTAAAGCTGATCTAATTTAAAAGATTTTTTAAAAGATTTTGTGTAAAAGGAAAACTCTTCAAAGTCGCATTACACAAGTTTGAAATAGTATAATACCTTAGTAAATAATGCCCAAAATACAAGCAAACTATCTCTTGATACTGCCAACAAAAAGCTCATGCCCCTAGCACAGGACACCATTTATAACTGTTGCCTACAAAACTATGATTAAGTTAAACATGCATTGAATTGTGTCTATTGTGGGAGTTCTATTTTCCTCAAAAAAGCTTTCTTGTTGCTCATGGGGCTCAAGTTTAATGAGCTCCTTTTGGAACCCCTCCCTGCAGCAAGTGATTTGCCAGAACACTTGTAGTGTCGAGATGATGGTACCCAATGTTGGCTCTTTAGAATGATGTTGTAATGTTACTGGAGTGCAGTGAACATCATACACTCTCAACATTTTTTATAAAGTCCTCCCAAGCACCATAAAGAGCAAATAAAACATACAAGGCCTTTGATCTCAAGAAATTACAGTTTAAAAGAGTCAACACACTGAAAAATCATCAACATGATATTCCAGTTGACCTAGCTGATGTTATTGAAATGAACAGTGATGTACAGGTCCATTCAAGGTCCCAGGTCCTGGAGTAAATACATAACATAAATAAAATAAGACAGTTGCCATTCATGATGTTGATATTATGTACTACGTTACTGAGTCCCTAGAACTAAGTGCTACACAATATATATTTTGTGTGGGAAAAACCACTCCCTTTCATTTATCAAAAATCATATGAATCGGGGAGATCCAAGATGGCTGAATGAGATGCACCGTGATAGAGAACCTCCTGAGAAGAACAGCTCAAATGCTGGAATCTGACACCATGGAGAGGACCTGATGAAAGGAGAGGAATTCTCATGACACAGGAAGAAACTGAGGAAAACAAAAAAAATTTTTAAAAAGAAGAAGCGTGGAAAGAAGGCTGGAGCTGAGCATGTTCTGGTAGCTGTGCTGGGTGCGTTTTGGAGTCCAGTGACTCACAATCGAGCTGGGGTCATGACCCTGCCGAGAGTGAGGTGGGGGGTTGCTGAGCTCGAGACCTTGGCGGGAGGAGGCACTGCAGTGGGGAGTGGAGACAACAAGAGGAGCTGCAGGGACTTTGGTGAGTCCTAGGAACTGGACTCCCCAGAGCTAGAGCACCGGGAGGATGACATATTGGATTTGGGCAAGTCAGGCTTGAATCAACAGGTGAGGCGGCTTCAGTCGGTGAGTCCTGGCCCAAAGTGGGTTGGTGGGATCAGCTTGGGCTGGGCCATGCCCCTGATAGGGACCCAATAGCCAGGAATGAGGCTTTCCCAAACCTATGACATCTGCAGGGCACAGTCTAACGTGCTGAAGTCACTCACTGGTTGAGAGGGGAAGGGCCAGCCCACACTGCAACCCCTGCTGCACCTCACAGATCAACAGCAGTCAGGGAAGGGCAGCACTGCCCTAGCCAGTAAGCTGCAGAGGGACTTAAGGCAGTACGTAAATGTCCGGACACCTCCACCGTTCACCTGTCTGCGGGAAACCAGAAGCATGACAAGACAGAGAAACAGCAAAAGGCCTTCAACTGCTGACCCAGGGAAAATAAGCCCAGGAGGGGTGAGTACAAAGGAGATTGAGGACAGTGGACATGCAGTATCAGACACGGCCTCATCGGAAATAAAGAAATACTTCCATGACCTCATCGACAAATTTAAATCTGAAATTCTAACTCAGGTGAAGCAAGATATAAGAAGATTAATAATAGAAATGCTGGGTACTCCTCAAGAAGAAACAAATGGAAGAATGGAGGAACCCAGAGAAAGGAGAGAAGACTTTGATGAAAAAGATAAACAAAATCTAGAATACATGAAACAGATACAAAGAGAATATCAGGAAATTAAAAACTCCATTGAAAGCTGGAAAAACTTCTTAAAATAAACTAAAGACAGACTTTTAAAACTTGAAGATAGGTTTTGCAATGTATGATCGTGAAAGGAAAGATCTCTTAAAAATAACAAGGAACCAGGAAGTAACAATACAAAGGCTAGAAGATGATAAGACGATTTATAACTTAAGAATAAAAAGTGTGAATGAAGAAGCAGGGACAAATGCAAATGAAATAAAAAGGCTATTCACAGAAATAATTAAGGAAAACTTCCCAAGCATAGGAAGTGATGTTCAGATATATGAGGCATACAGAACTCCAGCCAGCTACAACCAAAACAGATCTACACCCAGACATATAATAGTCAGGATCCCAGAAATCCATCACAAGAACAGAATATTAAAAGCAGTCAGAGAAAAGAAACACATTACCTATAAAGGAAAACTCATCAAAATCACAGCAGACTTCTCAATGCAAACTATCAAATCAAGAAGAGCTTGGAGTGAAATATTTAAGCCCTAAAAGAAAATAACCTCCAACCCAGATTGATGTACCCTGCAAAACTGTCTCTCAAAATTAATGGGGAAGAGGTAAACTGAGGAGCCATAGCTGGTGCAGTGGGTCGCATCCTTGCCCCATCTTGCAGCTGCCATGTAGGAGAAGCCAGGGCCTCATACTTGCCAGGCAGGCACTTATATGGGAATGGAAAAATTTTTTTTTAAATCTATGAGGGAAAAAATGGCTGACCAGTGAGCAACAAAACACAAAGCCTCCCAGAAGAAACAACTCAGATGCCAGAATAAAACACCCAGAAGAGACCCAGACAGAGGGAGATGGATCCTCTTGAGACAGGAAGAAATTAAAACATAAAAAAGCTCATCAAATACATTCGGACTACAACTGGAACAGCTAAAATAATGGGACAGAGCATTTTCATGGCAACCCACCAAGATGCGCTGGCCTGAATTTGCACCAGCTTGAATCCTCACTGGCCAGCAAAGCAGCCCAAACTCATTCCCACTGCCACTCACAGGAAGCACAGCAGCACTGAAGTTGGGGGTTGGTGAGCACAACAGAGAGCAGAGCCGGTGAAGGGACCTTCATTAATCCACGATCAGTGCTGGGAATGATAACCCCCCCACAGGAAGGATGTGACCAAATGGGCAACATCTTGGAATCAGGCAGGAGGAGCCTAAACTGGGAGTGACAGTGACTTCAGTTGGTTGCTCCCTCCCCAGAGCAGATTTGTGGACTGGGCCGCACCCGTGGCCAGGACCCAATGAGCCATCCCAAATCAATTCCCGGTGCCTAGCACGCATTAACTGGGTGAAGGCCCCTGAAGTTTGGCTGGCCCACTGGGGAGGGACTGGCATATGCAGCCCCTGCTTACACCTCCATGACAAGAGCAGGCAGGAGAGGGCAGAGGTCCCTCACCAGTGTGCTTCAGAGGAAACGTGGCCAACAGGGAAGGGGTTTGGGACCTGCTCTATAACCTGTGTGGAGGAAGCCAGGGCCATGACAGGAGAAAGAGGCAGGAGGAGGCCCCCAGAATCCTGAGAGCACTGATCCAGAAGGAAAAACAAGAGAGACTGAGGGCGGCAAACATGCAACATCAGACATGGCTTCAGTGGACACTAAGAGATATCTTCGGAACCTTGTAGACAAGCTCAAAACTGAAATATTAAATCAGGTAAAGCAAAATACAAGTAGAGTAATAAAAGAAATGCTCTCAGGAAGATACAGACAGAAGAAGGGAGGAACACAAAAAAAGGAGAGAAACATTCAATAAAGAATATAAAGAAAATATAGAATACATGAAGCAGATTCAAAGAGACTACCAGGAAATTAAAAACTCCATTGAAAGCTGGCAAAACTCCTCAAAAGAAACTAAGGATAGACTATCAAAACTTGAAGACAAGTTTGCAATGTGTGATCATGAAAGGAAATATCTCTTAAAAATAACAAGGAAACAGCAGTAACAATACAAAGGCTAGAAGATGACAAGAGAATCTACAATTTAAGAATAAGAAATGTGAATGAAGAAGCAGGAATACATACAGGCAAATTACAAAGGCTATTCATGGAAATAATTAAGGAAAACTTCCCAAGCATGGGAAAAGAAAATGACTTTCGGTTATGTGAGGCATACAGAACTCTAGCCACCTACAACCAAAACAGATCTACACCCAGACATATAATAATCAAGATACCAGAAATTCAATATAAAAACAGAATATTAAAAGCCATCAGAGAAAAGAAACAGATTACCTATAAAAGTAAGCCCATCAGTATCATGGCTGACTTCTCGACACAGACCATCAGGTCAAGAAGAGCTTGCAGTGAAGTGTTCCAAGTCCTGAAAGAAAATAACCTCCAGCCCAGATTGATGTATCCTACAAAACTGTCACTAGAAATTAATGGAGAAACAAAATGCTTCCATGACAAAGAGGAACTGGGGGAGTTTGTGACCACCAATCCAACCCTACAGAGAATACTGAAGGACATTCTAGAGAGAGAGAAAAAAAATACCAGGATTTTAGGAACAGTGGCAGAAAGGCCTCAATGAGTGGGGCAGGCAGTAGAATGAAGGAGAAAACTAAACAAAGGCAGAAAAGTAGCATAGCAGAAATGAGGCAGAAAAGGATAACTAGAAACTCTAACATAGATGGACTTGATATGTTATATTGTTAATAGTGCACCAGGATTTAAAACCCACATTACTCACACTATTTAGATGTATTATATTCTGTTCCAGCCATTCTACCTGTACTAGATTTGAGGGCACAGACAGTAATCCTGAAAATAACAGGATATAGTATGGTAATCATCCTTAATTTCCTATTAACTTAATCTAAAGCTCTATAAAACCTATACTGTTTTACCATCACTGATAGCAATCAAATCTGGTGTGTTAGATTGCTATTTTGTATTGATAGATTTTATTGAAAGCTGTTATGATTGATATTATCAAGTCTGAGAGTATAGTTAACTGCACTTAAGATGACAAGATTCACTAGAATATCCATTCTGGTTTGATTATTACCTGCTTTTGAAGTTTTATATTGTCTACAGTGTTTTATCTTTACTAATATTGTTATGTACTGCTATATTCAATTATACTGCTATATTCATTTATGCCTGATGATATAGACAATTCTATTGAAGATAATAAGAAACAACACAAAAGCAATCATTGTAGATCACCTTGTACTGTGGTTTTATACAACTTTTTGGTTTCATGTTTTTATAGGAATTTGTTTTGTTTTATCTTGCTATGTTTTGTTTTTCCCTCTAATACAGAAAGGATAGAAATACATGTAGAGATTCATGCATGCATAGCTGTCTACACTCTCACTGTTTGAATATCTACTTTGTATGCTTTAATTTTGTAACTTGAACAACTATTTCTAAGAGGACAATATGTAATTTATCAACTAATGATTTCTTATTGTTTATCTTTTTTTTGAAATTCTGTATTATCTCTACCCTTTACACGCTTTTGTTTCTCTTTAAGTAAAAAAAATTTTTTTTTTAAAATCTATGAGGCTGAGGATTTAGCTCAGCAGCACAGTGCCTGCCTGGCAAGCATGGGGTTGTGAATTAGTTGCCTGGTAACAAAAAAAATTATAAAAATCTATGTATTGGATAATTTGTGTACACCGAGGGAGAATTAGGCAGCATGCTGGCAGTGTGACTGGGGTGTATGTGCGTGTGTGGGTGTTTTTCTTTGCATATGTGTGCCTGCATGTGTGTTTGTGTGTGCCCATGTGCACGTGTAGGAAACTAAAAGTCTCTTAGAATACACCATGAAACATGGACTGCCATAACATTAGGTATTACTAGGCAAAAAGGTCTTAGATGTTTGAAACCATAGTCTAAGCTCCCATTCTGCACAAATACTGTATTTTACACATGCTTCTTTTGACACTCACATCTTTGTGTGTCAGTTGGCTGGGACCATTTTACTGTAGAGAAACAGACAAAAAATATAAGTGCAGCAACTCCCTAAGTCACAGAGCCAGTAGAGGAGAGAATCAGCATGCATTCTGAGTTCACCTAACTTCATAGCTTTTCCCCACATGGACCCCACTGATAAATGACCAAGTCAGTAGCAAGGGCTTTAGGGTCTTAAAGCACCTCTGAGTCTGAATGCTTAGTGCACCAGTGTCTCAAGTACTGCTCGAGCCTTGTGAACCCAGGAGTCTAGTGTTACTCTCATGCCAATACTGTATCCTATGCCAGTGAGGAGCTGGTTATCTGGAGGTGCAGAGCAATGGGGTTCCACACACAAAAAAAATTAATGGGGAAAGACAAGATATTTCCATGACAAAGAGGAGCTGGGGGAGTTTGTGACCACTAATCCAACCCTGCAAAGAATACTGAAGACATTCTAGAGAGAGAGAAGAAAATCACCAGGATTCCAGGAACAATGGCAGAAAGGCCTCAATGAAAGGGGCAGACGGTGGAATGAAGGAGAAAAGTAAACAACAATGACAGAAAAATAGCATGGCAGAGATGAGGCAGAGAAGATTGGCTATATCGCTGTTTTATCTTGACCGATTTATTCTAATCTGGTATGCTTGAGGGTGTCAAGTCTGGGAGTAGGGGCAACTACTCTGGGGATGGCAGGATTCAACAGGATACCCATTCTGGTTTGATTATTAACTGCCTTTGAAGTCCTATAATGTCTCCAATGTTTGGTTTTTATTAATTGTGCTATGTACCACTAAGTTTAATTATACTATGCCTGATGATATAGACAATTTTATTGAAAATAACAGGAGACACATAGAAACTACCGTAGGTCACCAAGCATTGTGGTTTTATATGTCCTTCTCATTTCATGTTTCTCTAGGAATTTGTATTGTTGACTTGTTTTGGTTTGTTTCTCCCTCTAATACAGAAAGGCTAGGTATGCAAGTACAGACTTATACATGTGTAGAACTTCTAAACAGTTTATGAGAATTGATTATAGTTATTGTAAAAAAAGAGAGGAAAGGGAAGTATTCTAAAGGATATAGCTGCATGTATGTTTGAGTGTGTAGGATTGATGACCATAATACTAAGTTTTTGTTAGATAGATGAACAGAGCTGATTGCAGTCTCACTGTTTAAATGTCCACTTTGTATGCTTTACTTTTGTAACTTGAACAACTACTTCTAGGAGGAAAACATGTAATTGTCAACTAGTGATTTCTTACTGGTTTTTGTTTTTATTTATTTATTTTTTTTTTGAAATTTTATATTTCCATCCTCTTTCTGTTTCATTTTTTTCTCTAAATAAAAAAAAAATTTAAATCATATGAATCATTGCATAGTGGACTGAAAGTATCTTGACTCTTGTTCTTCAGTAGACATAGTATGATTGCTGTGGTTTACATGTCAGGCACGATTCAAACACGACTCCCCCCCACCAGACACAACCTGTCTGCCAGCAGAGGTATCAATGCTCTCAGCTCAGCACTGATGCCCTCAGCAAACACAGGGTGTCACAAAAGACATAGATGGCGAACAAAATACTTCAAACACTGGACATTGAAGATAGCCAAACATTTACACTGGATGCCTCAAGGACTTTGTCCACTGAGGCATGAGACATTCCAGAGAACTTTGACCACTGATGTTTGCTAATATCTTCCTGCTCTTAGAAGGCTATGTGTCTTGCCTTCTTTCAAGCCCCATAAAAAATAAAAAGAAAGCCTGTTTCTCTTTGCTCCCTACAGGTGACCTTTTCACCATCTGCCTACCTGCACTCAGGCACAATGAACTCCACACCATGTTGCATTTACACAAGCCTGGTGGTCTTGGCTAGTGTCTGCCTCACGCTGTTCCTTGCAGTTTGTACTGAGTTCATGTGTTGGAGCCTTGGTTCAGTGTGGTAAATAAAGATGTTAGGACATTTAACGGCAGAGTCTAGTAGGAGGTCGCCAAGAGCACTATAAACAGAAGAAATTAAGATAAATCTTCTCAAAAAGGGTTGTTATAAAAGAGCAGCACCGGTCCCTTGTTACGGTTTGAATCTAGAATACCCTCAAAGCCTCATGCACCCACAACTGGACCTTTAGCAGTGACTGCATCATGGGGACATTGTACTAAGACTGGAAAAGGCAGGTCCCTGGAGGTCTGATCTGGAAGCCTGCGACTCCCAAGGACCCCTTCACTGTGCTTCTTGTCTGCCACGACTTGAGCTGTCCTCCTTCCCGGAAAGCTCTTCCACCACACAGTTCCCACTGGTGCTGACCGACTGTGCAAGAACTGAGACTTCTGAAACTGGGAACCTTTAGCTTGTGGTGTCAGGGGTCATGTCTCAGTGACAAGCAAGTGACTCCAGCACCCTTGTCTAGCTTCTTTGCTCTGTCTTCCTGTCTCCTGTGATCCTTCTCTCTGGTGTTCCTGCCACTGAGATGCTCTTCACCAGAGACCTGATCTGATTTTCAGCCTCCAAAACTGTGAGCTAACTGAACTTCTTTAGACATTACCCAGCCTTGGGTATTTTATTATAGCAAAAATACATGGACTAACTCAGTGAATGTGGCTTACAGTTTTGAAGGCCATGAATCCTGTCCTTAGCCTGCTATGTAGCAGATTGTCAGGTAAAAACGCCTAATAAACCATACACCTGTAGTTACATAAAACACAAAAAAATGGCTTTTGTACCAGAAAAGAAAAAACCATTGCAAACTCTTAAAAGGAATATTCAAAAATCTCAGGGAGTATATTCATATATATTGATCACGTATACTATCAAGTACTCTATGAGAAGCTTAATTAACTTCAGAAACACTTGCAGACTCACTGTCAGTTCTACCACCTCGTACGGCATACTGAAGACCAGGGATCTACATGCATTTGTCGTGAGATATACCTCCCCACCCCTAACCACTTCAAAGACTAATACTCAGGCACTATGATGCTAAACCTGAAGACAAGTAAAACTTATGCTGAATACTAAAGTTATGTAATTTTTTCTCACTCTAAAAATAAAAAGAAAGAGAAAAAAATTCAGCTTGAGTCTCTTTTTAACACCTCCTAACGGCAGAAGCATTTAAGTTTCTTAACTCGTGCACAAGAGAGAGAAAGAAAGCAAGATGGGTAGAGATTTAAATTCAATTCCTTTCTTCTATTGTGTAAGACTACAGCATCAACAACTGGCAATTGAGAGAAGAGATACATCATTATACTTATTTATAGCATTAGCTACTTTACATTCATCCACACAAGTGAAACTGTAAAAAAAAATGATAAAGGGAGTGTGTAGTTCTTTCATTAGCTTGTCTGTAATACAGGATTGGTCCATAAATTAATGTGTATAAGAGGATGAGGGGGAAAAAAGAATTCAAAGCTCTGCCATTGTAATTACAGCTCTTTAAATATCAAAAGACACAAAGAAAGATTTCTTTTGAAAAACCTACTGACTCTCTTGGCAAGACACTATTAATTACTTGCATAACTCTGCAGTTTGTACACCCAGAGCTATGGGTGACATTATTACATTATCCAAGCTTTTAACAGTCCCCAGGGGTCTCAGTGTGTATTTCTTTAAATTCTTGTTTACTGAGCAATCCTTCTGTACACCTCAGTTTCCCTGAGCACAGGGAATGGGCAGAGCTCTGAGACAACAGGTAGCTTAGAGCCCCATGCATTGTCTACAACTCACACAATTCAATTAAAGACACTGCACCATGTGAACTATTTAGTTAGGCTGGAGATTGCCATGAGCAATAATAATATCACAATCTTATTTAAAAACAAGACATATAGCTTCCATAAACAAACAGTTTATAAACCAACCACATGGGCAAATGGAAAACACAAATGGGCCTCCAATCTAAATTAATAGCTAAAGCCCCAGAGTAAAGAAGACTTAGAATAGTTATTGCTTAGAAAACATTTGCTCCAAATTTCTAGCTTTTATATATACACTTAATCGACATTTCTCTCTTGAACATCCATGACATAGGGAAGTAAACAGAGTTAAAATCTAGCCCCTGGCTTTTTACTTTTGCAATAAATACAGTCTCTAGGGAACATCCTCCAAGCTGCTCTGGAGGAGAGGGGGGGAGTGTGTGACTTGATAAAATGAAAACCTAGATTCAAAGCAGCAAATTTGTCCCCTGCTATGCCCAAGGGCCAATTTTCAGCTTTAATCTTGCACAAGAAAGTTTTGCAACGTTTTAAAATGTAAAATGAGTTGATGACCAAGTTGAATTGGTCCATATCTATCAGGAAAGAGAGGAGCAGGTACAACAGCAGCAGTCAAAACCCCAATTGCCTGAAGAACCTCAAGCTAAGGAAAACTGGTAGGTGGTCTTCCTCCTGATTGACCCAGTGCATGGCCAAAGGCTAGGCTTTCCTGAAGCCAGACCCGTATAACAACTGTGTATGTCAAAAATTCAAAAATTGTATAAAAATAGCACATCTTTTTCATCCATTCTGCAGTTGATGGGCATTTTGGTTGTTTCCAAAATCTAGCTATTACAAATTGCACTGCTATAAACATGGGTGCACATACATCACTGTGACATGATCTTTTCAACTTTTCAGGGAAAATACTCAGGAGGGGAATAGCTGGATTGAATGGAACTTCCAATCCTAGTTTTTTGAGGAATCTCCATACTGATTTCTACATTGGCTGCACCAGTCTGCACTCCCACCAATAGTGGAGAAGGGTCCCCACCCCACCCCAGCCTCGCCAACACTTGTTATCTGTTGATTTCTTGATGGCAGCCATTCTTTCCAGAGTGAGATGAAATCTCAATAATATGTTAAGTAGAGATGATTTCTTAATGTTATTTTTTAAAAATTCTGTCATAGTTTGTCTGTTCATTTTTTATGCTTTGATTTTGTAACTTGCACAACTACTTCTAAGATAACAATATGTAATATATCAACAAGGGATGATTTCTTAATTTTTTTTTTAATTCTGTATCATTTCTACCCTTTTTTTCTGTTTTGCTTTTTTTTTAATTTAAAAAAAGGGATTCAAAAATTGATCTACGAAGTAACCCCAGGCACAAAGCCATTAAAGCTGACATGACACTATTTAATAACACAAGTTGCTGTGTTCCTCCTAATTAACCAGCATGCCAGTTAACTGTAAGTCTTGGCCAACAGCCAGATTCTATTGATAAATCATGAAGTTTGATCCTGCAACAAAGTAGAACAGCTCCTGCCACATTTGTAATGTTCCCACCAAAACTCAGAAATGGAAATTTAATCCCCACTGTGAGATATAAAGAGGTGGGACCACAGTGGGTTCTGTAAGAGGTGATTAAGTCAGCAGAAGTCTACTCTCATGAATGGATTAATAGGTGATTGCACAAAGCCATCTGGTATAGTTTGTTCTGTTTCATGCATGTATCTTCCTTAGTATGTGATGCCACAACCCCTCTGGGAACTCTGGGAAGTCTCCACTAGCAAGAAGGCCTGCACTAGGTGTGGTTCCTCAGTGTTGGACTTGCCAGTCTCCAAACTCTTTTATAAGATAAATAAACATTTAAGCTCTATAAATGACTCAAGCTGCAATATTCAGTTACAGGAACAGAAAATGGACTAAAGTAAGTCCTTTAAATTGTCAGCTTAAGATAAACAACAAAGAGACCGACTATCCAAAACCTAGTGAATCCTGGAATCCTGTGGGATTGCCATCCAGAATACACATGACACAGTAGACCATTAACAAATCCTGGGAAGCAAAGGAAGGTGAGAGCTTTAAAGACAAAGTGAGAAGGATTACATAATTGTTTTGAAACAATTGTCTTTGGTTACGAGTATTAATAACGGGAGGCATACATCCATTACAGGAACACACAGGCATCTTTATAGAAGAAATGTTTGGGCTGTGGATTTAGCTTTAGTGGTGTAAGAACCTGCCTGGCAAGCACAAGGTCATGAGTTCAATCCCTGGTACCAAAAAAAGAAATAAAGAAATGATGTTTGTATGAGGTTGTGGTGGATTTTCTATAAAGTTGTAGTTCTCAGGTAGTTGTTGCAATAGTTGTTATCACAGGTATACTCACACGAGAGCCACCTTGGTAACTTTTCAAATCTTTTATGCTTCTAATCACACAAAAGAGTACAGAAATGTTTTGAAATTTGTAGGCATGGGAGAAGCCAAGAGAATGCAGTATATACCTGTAGAAAAATTCTTGTGAGTATAGATTAACCCAGTAATAAAACCTATGAAGTAAGTTTCAACATTTTGTATTTGTTAAGAACTTCCTGGGAGTATTCCAATGTCTCTTGTAAAATTTTTCAGCTGGTCAATATTTTGTCAGTGTTCTGATACTACTCCTTTATCTATCAATTGAGGATATAGACAGGAAACATGTATGGTTTGTTCAAATGTTCATAAATAATTTATGGTAGAGTTGACTCGAACCCTGATTCATCTCCTCCTCAAGGATTCTCTTACTGTTTTTTGTTTGTTTGTTTGTTTGTTTTTGTACAGGGGATTGAACTCATGACCTCGCGCTTGCCAAGCTGGCACTTAAGCCACTGAGCTAAATCCCTGGCTGATTCTCTTACTGTTATGCTAAAGAAAGAGTAAACTGGTGAGTATTTATTCTTCCTGAAGCAAACCATTGCTGCTTTTTTTTTGTCACATTAGTCATGATCTATCTAAGAAAATATAAAAAGAAAGGAAGAAATCAAAACCCAAACATACATGTTCTACGTGGAAGATTTTCTTTTAAAGACCAGCTGGAAGGAGGAGTAAGAGTCACAAATTAAATCGTATCACGTCTTCTGTAAACGTTTCTGCGACTGTTGTAGCTCTGATGACGAAGTCTGAATTCCACCCTGGGCTTCAGTTTCTGCCCGAGGATCTGTGTCTACCAGGCGTTTCTGTGTCCTTCTCCTCCACCACCACCTGTCTAGGTCATCAGGCTCTCTTTAGTTGGTGGTGGTAGTTCATCACCATCTCCTGCCCCAGACTATAAATGTAGTTCTTGTCTTCTTGGGCAACTTATCCCAGCACCTTACTCAGAGCACATAGAGTGTACAGTAAATATATGCTGAATAAATGAATGAAGCCGTACATGTAAAAATGCCTGGAAATTTCCCAGGATGTAAACCAATAGTAAACTGTTAGATGTTTCCTGTATTTATGTCTTCCCTCATTTAGAATCTGATTCTTATATACCACTTCAAATGGACAATTTATGACTTAAAGTAGCACACATTGTACTGTACAACCACATCTGGATGAGCCATAGCAATTAAAAATGAACTAACACTATCACTAACATCTCCTGCACTAACGAAACTAAGCATTCTTAAATCAGTCATTTATTGAAAAAGCAGAGGGCTACTTCCAGTACCAGTAAATAAAGAAGAAAGGAACTAACAATGTAATTCCTCTAACTTCCCAGCCCTGCTGCAGCCAAGCTACTCTTGGTTCAAGCACAGTCCTTTTCTGGGCAGAGAAGGGTATAATGGCAGGTATGATGTCACTGTTTCCTCTCTGAACATAGTTTGATTTATTGAGCTGAATTTCTGCCAAGTACTTTCTCCAGGGAATATAAAAGGGACCTTGTGACATTAGCCAAACTGAAAATCTGGGACATCTTAGTCTTTTATCCTGATGGAAGCTCAATTTTTCCACAGTGAGCCCCACTTCCTCCTTACTTTCAGAGCAAAACAAGCTCTCCATTGGCTTGTCTCCCCAAACGCTGCTCCATCAGCAGCATGGCTTATCTCTTTCATGTGTATGGGTATGATCTGGGAGGAAAGCATTAACCTCACCTTTCTGGAGATGTCACGTGAATTAAAATATTTTAATGGATATAATATACTGACTAGCATAACATCAGTTTTGACCTATGTATTAAAAAAGAACAATTAGGCTCTTAAACTAAAGTGAACATATTGTGTATTCATGTATGCAGTCCCTGCAGATGAAGACATGGGGTGTGTGTGTGTGTGTGTGTGTGTGTGTGTGTGTGTGTGACTCTACACCTAACAACAGCTCAGCCCAGGAGTGCACCCTTCACACACAAACCTGTAAGAACAGCAGGACAAAAAATATTGTAAACTTTCCTTTTTTATAAAGATAGCCAAATTTTCATAAATGAGGTTTCCTTAAAGTAGGACCTAGTTTTAGCTATCCCTGTTTGTTGCAGTTGATCATAAGATTTTAACGATGGCAAAGAACTTAGATTTTTTTACATCAAATGTCTCTTTTGTAGATCAATATAATAAGATAAGAGAATTATTCAAGGTTAGGTAGTCAAATAACAGGAGAATTAGACATTGAAACAAAACTAAAGCTTCTTGACTTACTGCTGTTTTCTACACATCACACTTCCTCTTGGATCTTCTACTTTAAAAGAGGTGATTAAAAATCTTGAAATGATGTATAGTATATTAAGTTATAGCTAACCTCCCTTAACTAAATCTGATATATTTATGGTTTGCCATATTTAAAAGATTGTAAAACTCTTATTAGAAATAGGTTGTAAACCAGGCATGGTGGTTCTTGCCTGTAATCCCAGCACTCAGGAGGCTGAGGCAGGAGGATCACTGTGAGTTTGAGGTGAACCTGGCTACACAGTGAGCTCAGAACTAGCCCAAACTACACAGTGGGACCCTGTCTCAAAAAAACCAGAAAGAAAGAAAGAAAGAAAGAAAGAAAGAAAGAAAGAAAGAAAGAAAGAAAGAGACTGTAAAACACTTTTTTAAAACACTGAAAGAATTGCCATGCAAAAAATGGGATATGAGAGGTCCCAGAATTTAATTTCAAAGTTTAGTGAAGCCTGTAAGATTATGTTAGTTAAAATATCTTCCTACGATGCCTACAATTGTTCTATATTTTCCATAAACTGTTAATAACTTTATTTAATTATTGTTACTTCTTTTGTGCTTAAGTGTTGCTTCTGTAACAGTGGGGCTCTCTTCCATCCTGCTCCTCTCTGGGTCTCAGGAAATACATAGTCTCTGGGAACTAGCAGAAAGTATCCATTTGTTAGGGCCGGGGAGTTAGCCCAGCAGCGTAAGCGCCTGCCTGGCAAGCACAAGGTCGTGAGTTCGATCCCTGGCACCAAAAAAGAAAAGAAAAGAAAGGAAGGAAAAGAAACTCTACACTTGTTGAATGAATGGATATTTGAATGGGCTTTGCAGAGCCAGAGTGAAGGCCTGAAACGCAGGAGAGCAGCACGGCTGTGCCCGGAAGCAGAGAGAACCAGAGCTGCTTGAGGGGGGGAAGCCTGGAGTTTCCGGGCCAAGGTTCATGGAGAAAATGAAAGCGCAGCTTATGAGAGAGCAGGTTACTCACACAATCCTGGACAATAAAGAGGTCCAGCCTCCACTCTGCAAGCCCAGGAATCTTCCAGAGATTACCGGTGGGGTCACCAATAAACACAGGTCTCAAGGTTAGAAACATCGTGGACTTGACGATGAATGAAAAGTTTGAACAAAACAGGAAGTAGGAAGATTCATTAGAATCTTTTAGACTCATTTTTTTAAAAATATGTTATCTATGTACTCGAAGAAGAACAAAAATCAAGATATTGCCCTCAAGAAAATGAGAGTCCAGTGGGGAGTGAGCCACATAAACAGGCCACACCACCACAGCGGGTAAGTGTAATAAATGGAGTGAACACGGAACACGAGATGTGCAAGAAGAGAGATTTGAATTCAGTTTTAGTTGCAAGTGATGTATCCTGATATCAGAGACACACAAAGCCTCAGAGCAGTAAAGCCAAGGGAAGTCTAAGAAAAGAGAGAAGCCTATAGTCCAGGGACAGCAGAGGTTTAGTCCCGGAGGAGACAGGGAGTGTTACAGGGACAGACAGCCTGCAGGCAACTGAGGCATTGCAATCTCAGTATCAGAAAGACTGTGTGTGAGTAGGAAGGGGATGGAAGACAACCAGAAATCTACGCCTTTCTTCAGCTCCCTCAACAGCCCGTGTCCTTCAGGACTGGTCCTAGGTAACTGGTATGTTTTGGATGCGGTTTGCCTCCCAGAGTTCACGCACTGGAAGCTTTGTCTCCTGTGTGGCAGTGTAGCCTTGACGGAACCTTTGAGAGGGGAGCCTGGCGGAAGGTGGTTAGGGAAACCAGCACTGTCCTTGGAAGGAATGAATGCTGGGCTTGTGGAGTTTGCTCTCCTCAGAGCAAGTTATCACAGAGCTAGTGAGTCCGCTCCTCCCTGATCTCACTTCCTGCATTTCCACGTGAGCTCTTCCTCACACCCCTCTACTACTGTGATGCTGTTCACTGTGAAACCCTCCCCAGCACTGAGCTCCTGATACCACACGGTACAGGGACCTTGATCCTTCAGAACGGGGAGCTAAATAAACCTCCTTTCTTTAAAAACTACCAAGCTTCAAGTATGTTATTATAGTAATATATCATGGACTAAGACAATAGCCGCTATTTTAATTCCCATATCCGGAGATAAATTTTGTCTAGTTGTAAACTTTATAGAAGCAGAAGCGCAGAATATGCTCTACTTTTTTAATCTGGTGGTACTTACTCAGGTATCAAATACGAAGCCATCTGTTTCTCTGTGCATGTTACACATGCATGGCTTGTGTAATTTTCAAAGTGAAGATAGGAAAGGAAAACTTAAAATGACTACTAAGCTGTACTTCTCAGGATGTCAACAAGGGTTGCATTTTAAAGTGTTCTGTTATTGAATAAGCTTGGAAAATGACAGACTAAATGGAGTAAAAACCAATTCATTCTTTGAGGCTTCTCTGAGCTTTAACTATGTTACTAAGCACCATGAATCTGCAAAAGAGTGATAAATATCTAGCATTTCTGGAAGCTTTTCCAGTGAAGTATTTCTCAGAACCCAGATATTAAGGAACTCACTGCGAAAGTATTCTAGACTGAACACTGGGAAATGGATTGTGTTCAGTAGAACTACTCCATCCCAGGAGGTAATTCTCTTGGGCATTGGAATTTGAAATATCAGTGGGTAAATCCATCAGGACCAAGTGTCAGTAGGCAACTGAGATCTAGGAATAGGGCATTCCAAGCTCCATGAGGCCTGGACACATGTTTCAAACTTTCTGACATATAGGCAATGTTAGAAAATCTGTTGATAGGTATAGATTACAACCCCAGGGTAGAAATAGCTCAAGACACACTCCCAAATCCCAAGAGGTAGCTGGGCAAAAAGAAAAGGACCAGAGAAGCACCACATAAAGAGGTACAGCCAAGCTGACACAAGAACAGAGCGCTGTTCCCTCAGGCAACAATACAGGGTCAACCTCGTTTCTTCCACACTTAGGCCTTTTGCTCAGAGCTTCTCCCAACAGCCAGAGCCCAGAGTAGCTTAAATGTCCTTAGAGGTTCGGTCATAGGAGTCAGATTTTACAGGACTCTTAACTAACAAGAGAAGCTTAATCCATCTATAGCATGAACTTTCCAGAGGAGTTTACAAATGGTTAAACAAACACACAGTCTAACATAAAAACACTTCTTGAAGTCTAACAACTGGCTTTAAAAATGTCAAGAGGACAGTCACATGCTGTGGTCCGCTTATCTTCTGCTCTCTAAAGAACCAAAGCAATTTTCAAATCATTTCACATGTTTAAAACATTAAGCATATTATACATTCAGTACTACTTTATAATCATATTTATATTATGAGAAAGGTACTTTACTCTTATATTAGCAGATATATTAGATTTACACATAAAATATGGCAAAAACTAATTTGATACTAAGTTAAAAGTTAAGCAAATTAAAGAGGAACTGGTAGTATTAAAAATCTCTCCTAATATTTAATGAAAAATTTGAGAAAACAAACTTGTAACACTGAAGAGATCATCAATAAAGATCTTATTTCTTCCAACTGACTAATCTGGGAGCAGCCAAGAATGTCATTCATTTTAACCATCTTTCAAAAAGATCTTATAATATTGCCATCTGTTGGCATATGACAGATACAGCATTCCAACGATGCAGATAATGAAGCAAAAATACAGAAAACTCACGGACAGATGTGGAAAACACACACACTTGTTTGGCTTAGCATTTCACATCTGTTCCCTGTGAAACTGCCCTTTAACACAAACCTAGTTCCTGGATTCAGTACCTTGAAATCTTATGCTATACAGCAACATGCCTACGACTGACTGAAGATCCAGCCACCCTCACACATGATGCATTTTCTCTTCAGTATTAAAAGGTTCTATCTGCACCACAGTTTCTGCTATCCACGAAAAATCCACATATGTCTACATAGATGTACTGCATTTTATTCATACTTGTAAACAATTGCTCACTAGAATCTGAAGTTAAATATGACAAGAAACGGAAATAAGTTAAAAATTGTCTGTATATTCTATATTTCATTTTAAGATGAGCACATTTTTTGACTAGCAGACAGATGAAAAATAGCCCAAATATTAACCAGTTCTTGCATAGTGTGTAAACTTGTTCATTTAAACATCAAATATTCTTTTAATACTTTAAAACATCTGGACCATATGAATATGTTCCCAATTCAAACAATTTATGTAAAAATACCATGAAATGAATAATTATTTCAGAGCGCTCCACACACACTTGCTGTAGGTGAACGCTTCTATGCTCCTTTCCGTTGTCGAGATCAACACTGTGACCGTCACTGTTTCCCAGTAAGGAGCCCACAGATGGCAGAGATCCTCACCTGTGTTCCTGGTAGCCTGAGAGTTCCTGGCAGAATATTTACAAATTGCATCTCCATTAAACAACCATCTCCTTGACAGGAATGAAAGCCTATTTTTAATCATTTGAGTAACAACCTTATGAGTTAACAGAGCCAAGAAGCCTTACTGCCCTTTCAAAGTGTCTTCCACTACTCAATTTTGGTAAAATGCCCGCCTTGTATTTGTTTTTCTGAATGCGTTGACATCAGGGAGCTGTGCACCTCAGACCAATGTGAATTTAATATGGAAATCCTGCTTTTCAACCAAATGAAGGCCAGTGACATCACAAGCATCAAGACAAAAGGCTTTGTAGCAGCTCCTGTGGAGAAAAGTGACAGGAGAATTAACCTATGGCAGGGCACACGGTGGAAGTCTCATGCTGATCTCAGCCTCTCCTAGCCAGCGCCACATCTGAATAGAAAGCAGCGTCTCACTCACACACTATCAAACATCTTGATTCAAGTTTATGCAAATTTAGCAACATTTAACGAAGGTAATTTGCATCCATAATAGGGACTAAAGAATTTTTTTCCCTTTTAAAGGACTTAGTGCATTACTTAGACTTGAGAAAAACTTGTCAATATTAAGGTCACAATTCTGAGACCTGCCAGCCTGGTTCCCCCAGGCTTTGTATTTGACAGCAGAAAAATTGTTCAATCGCTCCAACCCACATCTTCACTTGGGACATGAAAATCATAAAATCGGGGCTGGAGATTTAGCTCAGGGGCTTAAGCGCCTGCCTGGCAAGCAGGAGGTCTTGAGTCTGATCCCTGGTACAAAAAGAAAGAAAGAAAGAAAGAAAGAAAGAAAGAAAGAAAGAAAGAAAGAAAGAAAGAAAGAAAGAAAGAAAGAGAAAGAAAGAAAGAAAGAAAGGAAGGAAGAAGGAAGGAAGGAAGGAAGGAAGGAAGGAAGGAAGAAAGAAAGAAAGAAAGAAAGAAAGAAAGAAAGAAAGAAAGAAAGAAAGAAAGAAAGAAAGAAAGAAAATCTGATAGCTTGTCAGGAAGTTGAATCACAAAAGACAAAGTGAAGAGCCTAGCCAAGACTGCAACCTCAATATTTGTTAGTTATTTGTATTATCCTTTGTTTTTTGCCATAACACTTCAAGGTAAAAGCTACTAAGTCCATTTTACAGGGAAGAAAACTAAGGCACAGAAACTTTCAGAAACTGAAAGAAATGTGATATCATGCAAGGTCCTGCTGCTCTGGGATCATGCAGTCTTTCCAACTGGACCATACTCCTCCTCCTCAGGAAGCAGCCTGGGAACAGTTATTTCCTGCAGCTGAAGATGCACCTGCTGAAAACATCATCACCAACTGGAGCTTTCACCCCTTTGTCACCAGAAACTGGGGAAACCGGGGCACTACTTCTGGCTGTCGTAATCAGAGTACCAGTGAAAATCTTCCTGGGGGCAACTTCTTGAGACAAAGCAGAGGTGACAGATTAGCTGTGAGATAAGAACTACTTTCTATCACATCCTGCTCAGCCCCCTGTGCTGCATGAAAAAAAGCTCTGAGCAGAAAAGCTGCATTTTCCTTCAGATGGACGATCTGCAGAGATGCATAGGTATGAACATTCAATCTTATGTGCCCTGTTTCCTGCTGGATATATATTTTTAGTTATTCATTATAATTGGATCTATTGTTTTATAAACAAAGTTAAAAAAATAAGTAGTTGTGGGCTTTCTTTTATTCCTGGAGAAAACTCTTCCACCTAGCGATGCAATAGGCCCTGAAAACCAGGGGGAAACAAATGGACACTGAGTTGGAAACATAATGAGCACAGCGGCTCGCGTTTCAGACTTTGCACTGTCTTCATCACACGACAGGGAAATAAAATTCTCCAGACTATCAGAAATGACAAGTCTGCAGTGACAGTTAATCCTTTTTATTTCTTGTCATTAAATGTGCTCTGCATAGCTATAATATGCAATAATTGTCCATGAAACGGATGGCTTCAGACTGACTGACTTCCAGTGGAGGGGAATAGCAGAGATCTGTGATAGAGATGCTACGGGTGAGGAGGAGGAGGAAGAGGATGAGACAGTGTTTCTGGAATGTCTTCTTTCAAAGAGCTAAAGGCTGACAATTAACAGGCCTTGACTGTAGTCAGCAAACAAGAATTCTATAGCCAGATTTTAATTAAACCTTTGCAACATAACATGTATCTTTATCTGATTTTCAGGATTCCTCTGAGTGGCATGTGTCACAGTCTAGATTAGAAGACCCATGCCACAGCAGCCATTGATTTTCCTGCTGAAACATGCAGACGTGGAAGCAGGCGCATGTGGTAAACGGTTTTTCCCTGATGGGATGCTACTCACAGCACTGCGTTCAGCTTCCTGGACATAAGGCTAGCTCCATCACATTCCGCCAGTACCTACCTGAGCCCGCCATGCCAGGCGCTGAAGGGCCTGAGAAGGACACTAGTCCCAAGGAGCTGTCAAATGGACTGGCCTCTTCAATGCAGTATAACGGGTGGGACAGTGGATTAAATATGAGGTCCGGTGTGAGCACAGCACCTCACTCATTCAGAGAGGGCCATGAGATGATTTCCCAAAAGAAAAGCCACCTAAGTGAGACCGAAAGTTCCCATAGGTGATGTCCAGGTGAAGGGGGCATCCAAAGGACAAGCACTTCAGGCTCAAGGAACTCATACAAAACACCATGGTGAGAAAGAAGCTTGGAGCCCTGGATGGATGGCCATTGACCAGGAGCCTGGTGAAGGAACAGGAGAGCATGAAGACAAGTGAGCCCAAGAGCCGAGAAGATGGCAAACAAGGATCGAAAGCTTGGGGTGGCATTTGGTCTGAGGGTGACATTAAGCTGTCAAAAGGTTCCCAGACATGGAATTCATGTAAGCACATTAACATTTTAGAAATAAAATAATGCAGTACAGGGACCAACGAGGACCTGCTGCAACTAGGAGGCAAGTACACAGCTCTGTGAAATTAGGATGACTTGAATTGCAGCATTTAGCATGGAGACACAAAGGAGATGCTGAACAAATGGTGTGTACTGGTAATAACACTGATATCATGACAGTAAGAAAGGATGAATGAGAAAGATTTGGAAGAAGACGCTACATACACCTCACGGTTCTTTAGCTGTGGGAGACGAGGAGACAGAAGCACTTGGGCCATACTATTCACCGTCCTAGAGGCATGGGGAGATTTTGGAGGGTTATAGAAAGATGATGTGTCAGTCAGCTTTCACTACTGTTACAGACTTTTAAAGGCAGGCGTGTTTTGGCTAATGGTTTTAGAGCTCTCAGTCTATTACCAGCTGCTGCACTGCCGTAGGCCTACCATGAGACAGGATACCTTCCTAGAAGGGAGTGGCTGCGTATCTTACGGCAGCAGGGAAGCAGGCAGCTAAGGAAAGAGCCAGAGAGGAAAGGGCCAGAGACCGGCCATAGTCCCCAAACCAGACTGCACCCTATAACACCCCCTTCAACTAGGCCCCACCCATTCCCACTGCTTCCTAACAATGCCACCAAACTGCAAAGTTGCCAATGGATTAAGCCACTGTGAGGTCAGAGCCTTCATAACTGAATCACTTCCCAAAAAGTCCATCAGCTGATAACCAAGTCTTTAGCACAAGAGTTTCGGGGGACTTTTCAAATCTAATCCTCAACAGATGGCAGGAATTTTCTAAGTATAGCAACTAAAATTTGGACCATACTAATCACTGTCCTAGAGGCATGGGGAGATTTTGGAGGGTTACAGAAAAAGTAGTTTATCTGTATTGCTTAAGGACATGTTTCAATCAAGGTGGACAGCTGATTTTAAACTGTTAGTCCAATGGCACTTGTTACATTTACAGAATTGTAAAACTATTATTATGTTCAGTTCCAGAACATTTCATCACCCCACGGCCAAACGTCACACCCAAGGAGCAGTTAATCCCCTTCCTCACCTTTTCTAAAACCATTAATCTGCTGTCTGTGTGTCTGTCTGTCTATCTGTCTGTGTGGATTCCAGAGAGTTCATTTAAATGTAAACACCTACAATATGTATACAAGCCAAACAGCAAAACACTATTCAGTCACCAGAGGAATGAAATACTGATACACGCTACATGACTCACCCTTGAAAAACATTTCACCGAGTGAAAGTAGCTAAGCATAAAGGCCACATGCTACATGCTACATGTATGACAAATACCCCAAATAGGCAAATCTGTTGAGGTAACAATTTCATAGTTGTCAGGGTCTGTAAGGAAGGGAGGAATAGAGAATAATTCCTTAATAGGTACAAAATTTCCATCTGGAGGGATGAAAAGGTTTTTGAAACAAAACAGTAGTTGTACAACATTGTGAATATGCTTAATGTCACTTAATTTTATACTTTGAAATGGTAAGTTTATCAAATATGTGTTTTATCACAGTGAAAGTAAAACTAGCATTATATTATTGATACATTTTCTGTCTTCTTTTAAGATAGGACTTCTTACCTTTGAAGGGCATAGGAGCTCTCTGGTGGCTTCCAGAGGCTCTGGAGTCCACCACTTGTGGACCAGAATCACTGCTCTTCCTCCCAATAGACATGTGAATTTTCATGAGTCATCCAACCTTCCTAGTTCATCCTTTATCTATAAAATGACTATAATAACATCTGCATAAGGAGATATCACAAATGTTATGTGAAATAATACATGCATATATTAAATGTGATCCTTGACATCTAGTATATGTCCTATATAATAGCTATAATAATATAAATAATAACATAAAATTATTATAATTATTGCTTCATAGCCACATCGACTGGTCTTTATAATGAACACACATAGGAGGGTACACAGGGCCCCTCCCAGGTATTGTTGAAGTGGATCTCATGAGTCCTTTTTCCTCACACACACGTTGTGAAATTGGACATCAGAGGCTAATTGTTGCCAGCAGCCACGTGGAAGTCGGTCCACCAAAAGGACCCAGCATGAGCATATGGAGCAAATTACACTGTGGGACATGGAGCAAGGTACATTGCAGGACAGCTCCTGATTCTAAGGCCCAGGGCTTGGCCACACAGTCTAATGAATTCCTCAAATGGGCATAAGTGAATTCAAATTGTGTTTCAATTCAAAGTACATTTACACCAAAGAGTGCAGAGGGAGGAAGTGGTGGCCTAGTAGGACCTGTCAAGCTCTGAGGTGGGGATTTTCAGCAAGCAGTTGGACCTGTGGGCAGAACGACAGAATCTGAGACAGAAACAGGAATTTAAGGGCCTCAGTCCACAAGAAGTAACAAGTTCGTGACATTAAATGCAATCATTAGAAAGAAGGTACAGAGCAAAAAGATAAGACATCCTAAAACCAAACTTTAGGGCACAGAAGTATTTAAGGTATATCCAGAGAATAAGATGAGAAAGTAGACAGAAGAGAAGAAACTGTGAGCAAGTGTTACCTCCCAGAAGCACAGGGTGCTTCTGCTGCAGAGGGTGACGTGACAGAACTGCCACCAGGGTCTCCCCAGAGGACTGACGCACCAGGTTTCCATCTCGAGAGCTGTGGTGGCAGACGCTGTATCTCGCTCACAGGCAGGATGCATCCGATTCCTGCCAGCACGGTTGAAAGGCCACAGCGCTGTCCTTGCCAAGAGCGTTTAGACTGGGGCAGGCCTGTGCCAAGACAGGGTCCCCCCTGCTGCCCACAGGTAACCACTGAAACACCCCAGGACATCCCCTGCGTTCAAACTACTGCCCTTCTCCAAGCCTGTTTCCCAAGAACCTCCTGCCTAGAAGCCAGCATTTGCAAAGTTAGTGCCTGGTGTGAGAATGAAATGTAGGTAAAATCTAGAAAAGTTGGTGTCATGGGAGTTAAGAGCAGAATAGCAGTTACAAGAGTGGGGACAATGTGCACCTTTCTCCTCTCTCTCTCTCTCTCTGTCTATTTCTGTTGCTGTCTCTGTCTCTCTCTTTTCCTTCCTTCCTTCCTTCCTTCCTTCCTTCCTTCCTTCCTTCCTTCCTTCCTTCTTTAACTGGACTAACTCTATTACTGTATCCTGACACAATAATTAACACTAGCCTGGGGACAGAAATTTCTCTGCATTAAAAAGTAAGATTTATAGACAGATACTTTTAGAATTCCTTGTGAGGTTGAGAAAGAAATCAGTACACAGAGCTTGAAGTCAAGAGAAGTCAAAGAACAAAGGAAAATGAATGCTAATGAATTCTCAGGCATGTAGGAAATCTGCTAAATCTATGTCAAATCTGCTAAGGTTTGACATTAGACACGAAATTGATTTTTATTTTTTTAATTGTAATTTAAAAACTGAATATAAACCAAAAATGCTGTCTGTCATTTTACAAAACCTCACTAATGGTTACACATGAGGGACCTATTAACTCCCACAAGGGGCTTCCTCTAGGAGTCAGTCTTCCAGGATTGTGGGCTAATACAGGGATACACCTGTTTTCCTGTGTGTGTCTCCAACTATGCCACTGATGTTTGCCAGGAGGGTTACACTACATGGTCACCGAGTTCTGGAGGCAAAGAGATCATTTAGTCCAATAGCTCAGTTTTAAAAGCAAGGGAATTGACATATCACAGTTCCACAACTCGTCGGTGACAACCATGAGATGAAAACCCAGGCCCTATGAATAGTGACCCAGGACTCATCCTGTCTCATCACAGGACAATTCTGGGACAATTATCCCAAATTACCATCTTTGAGATGGTCTTATCAGATTTAGTAATAATAAAATGCTATCCTTCATAAATCAGCAGCATCTAGCAGTAGTAATAGTAGGAGTAGACCTTAATATTTGCAAGGCATGATGCTTATATTCATTTTCGGAACAGAAGATTCTTAGTTAACTACATTGCGATTCCTCCCAATTAATAATCTAGGAAAGTAAAAGAGAATTAGAAAAGTATTTCCTGAACCAGTACTCTAATATCTTCCTGAGTTTATAAGTCAGTACAGCTACCATTTTTTAGTTGTAAAATTAATAAATAGGAAAATACTTGGTCAATTACTTAGAACTTGTTAATGCGTTAAATTGTTATTATTATTGCTACTACTATTACCACCATATTTGTATTTGGGGATGAAACATAAAATAAACACTAATTCAGATTAACTGAGAACAATCTACATTATTAAAACATATGTTGTTATCAGTAAGTTCATAGTTTTAATGTTCCTGCTAGCAGAGTGCAACCAAATTTAGTTTTTGCCTGTCCTATTTCAGGATAAAAAAAATTTGTCCTTGAAATAGTTCATGGAATGCTGTGAACAATATGCCACATTCCTTAAAAAAAGAATTGCTCCTATTAGTTTTTTAAACATGTCATATATTAAAACCTCATTAGTCCATATTTTCAATAATTTGGAATTTAAGCTCATTTCCTATATGCCAAGTGAAATATACCTTTCTCCCAATACTATATCAAGGTGTTTTTCAGTAGAGGACAAGCTGAATTAATGAAATTTAAGCACCTACTATCTGGAAAGAAAACATTTTATAAGGCTCTCAAAAGCCTACGTTGCTGCCATCTGGCGGTCAAATGTAGACTCTACTCATTTCAAACATCACAGCTAGACAGAACAATTTTAACTCTACCAATATGCGCGCGCTGTTGCACACAGATGTCTTGGCATAAGGACACTTCAAGCTGGGAATTAAATAATTACCCTTAAGTGTACATTAATGGGACGAAGATGTATCGGCAAGCACTTGCCTAACAAACACAGGCACTGGGTTCAATCCCCGGTACTGCAAAAAATGTGCACTTATATTAGTAATATACCCAAAGAAATTATTTAGTTAAATATGTTCTATGGCAGGTTATTAATTGTCTAGAACAAGGTCTGGCCTTTTTAGCAATACTGAGCTGTTACGACATTGGGAGAGGGATTATTGTGTTTTCAGTTGCATGCAGGATAGTTTTATCTTGTCAGATGCAATTACAACCTGCTGTTGTGTTTATTTCTATTTGAAGTATGGTTTAAGGAATCTGAGTGTGGTAACACTTGCTTAAATCTCAGCCTTTGGAAGCGAAGCAGGAGAATCACAAGTTCATCCCAGCCTGAGCAATCTCGCCCCTTAGACACTGTCTCAAAATGAAAAATTAAAGGATAAGGAGGTGATGTAAGGAATGCAGCTGAGTGCAGAGACCCTGGTTTAATCCCCCACTGCTACTGAAAC
Organism: Hydrochoerus hydrochaeris; assembly: GCA_004027455.1. Classification (NCBI taxonomy): domain Eukaryota; kingdom Metazoa; phylum Chordata; class Mammalia; order Rodentia; family Hydrochaeridae; genus Hydrochoerus; species Hydrochoerus hydrochaeris. The sequence continues at coordinate 24,148 of PVLA01005190.1, read as the reverse complement.
AATGTGCGGCTTGAGGAGACATTATTATGCGCCCAGTTGAAAGGGGTCATCTTGTGCCACTAATATGGGCTTGAATGGGCTAAGAGAGAACTGGGAGGTGCTCGGATGCTGCTCACTGGAGTAACCCATTGATGTCACAGGTAAATGTGCTATTAGAAAGTGGGGGAGTTGGAGAAGCGTTCGCTGGGGCCTCGCTGTGGAGAGCAGCTCTCTTGCTGGTGCTCGGCCCTTGTGTTCTGCTTCTTTGCTACCACAAATTAAGCAACTTTGCTCCTCTTCTCCCGCTCACCATTACGCTTTTGTCTTGGAGCTGACCAGTCATAAAACTGTGAGCCAAGGTAATCTCCTTTAAATTGGGAACGGTGAATATTTTGTTCCAGTAATATGAAAGCAGACTAAAACAAGGCACAACTTATTATTTACATGACTTTTTAAAAGCAAATAGCCTGCTTTATACTTCTTTTCTTTGTCTGTGAAATGGAGACAATTATTCTTATCTCTCAGATTTATTGTGAAAATTAACTGCAGATAAATATAGTGTCTGACACTTATGTGGCCATAATTAACAAGAGTGGTGGTCGGCATTCCTGCCCTGAATAGCAATGCAGGTTAGTTAAGGAGAATGCGCAGGTGGAGCATGAACCTGACTTTGAGTTTTCGCTCATCTCTTACCTAAAAAGAAACTAATTATCCATTTTCTACCCTTCTCGTGTAAGCATTAGGAGGAATCTCTTTGTAACTACTCTTAACTCTGAATGTTTTTCTTAAAAGGCAAAATATTGCTTGATATTTTCAAAATAATCAAGAATGTAAGAATCCCATACCTCATACATTGATAAGAATGGCAATGCCTGCTGAACCCAACCTGATTTTGACAACTTCCTTAATAAATTCTAAGACTGAAGCATTCCACTAAGCTACAGAGAGTAACCTATTTAACTGGGGCAGAGGGAATTTTCCGCCTTTCTGGGCGTCACGAAGTCTAAGAAAGTGTCATTCAGATGGCCACTGCGGCTCCTTGCTGTGCTCTACCAGAGGTAAACCTGCTGCCTCCCAGAAGCGAACACCGACTCATCAGAGACTGATGACTCCCTCCGAGTTCCCAAATGACTTGACTCAGGTGTTTGCCCTCAGATTGTTACTTCTGCTTTAGGCTGTGTTATGGCAGGAAAACTTCATCAGTGAGTTATTACCCTATTCGTGTAACTCCCAAAGACTGCCTATCGCATACAGGACAGCCTGACCAGACCTGACCCTCTAAACCCACAGGTCATCAGTGTCTGACATGCACCCCAGCTGTGCTTATGTTGGTCACCGTGCTCAGTGAGATCGATGCGTCAAACAAAAATAAGTTAAAGTGCAATCCCTTTGTCCAAGAACATAGTAGTTAGCTGGTAGAATCCAACAGTAGCAAGAAACATAGTAAAAAATCTAATATGCAGAGGGAATCCTGTACAACATGGAGAAGGGTGAGTTTAAAGAATATTTCGAATATTACGAGCATGATTATCGGATACTCAGTAGATTTCTGTCTCCTCTGCAGTGCATTCTTAGTCTCATTTGTTTCTCTCTTTAAAAACTTTAATAGCTAACCCATTTAAAGAATCTTTTATTGGTTACCAATTACTATGTATATACAGCCTCTGAAACAATTCAGAATAATATCCTCGTTCCCGGGGCATACAAACAGAAATTGGCTTATAAATTTTAGTTAATATTCTTCAAAACAAACTAGAAAGGATTAATGCACAATTCAAGTGTGTTATTATCAGCTCCTGGATGCAAGAGTCTAGTTGGGAAATAATAAAGATTAACAATTTTATCCAGATTATGAGGCAACAAGTTATTGGAAAAGATATCTTTAATTTATCATAGTCATCATAAGAATTATTTCACAGTCAAATTCCAGAGGGGACAAAAAGTCAATTGTTAATCATGAAAATGATTAGTATTTTGGTATCTCAAAAATTATTTGAAAATGCAACAAAGAAATTAATTTTGCCTATCTCAAAAGGGAAGACACAGAGCCAGCTTATCAGCACACATTTACAAGAGCCTGAAACATACAATACCACCTAATGTCTTTCTGACAGAACTGAGCCCATGTGAAAACAGCCATATCCAATCGAACAGACAGACAGACAGACAGACATAAAACAAATGTTAATAGACTATAGTGCCCTCAGATAGGTTTGGTCAAGTTGAATTATAACTTTTTTTACATTTTTTCAGTTTGTAACTATAAACAGAATTTTTCCTGGGTCAATTAACAGAGATCTCTTGCTATAAGAGTCAGAAGGAAATAAAACATTTTACATCTGTGAAAGCGAAGAAAGCTTTTAAAATGGTCCCTAGGCTGATGGCTTGTCTGATTAATGATATCTCACTATATCTTATCTGATGATATCTCGCGATACACGTTTTTCATCATTGTTTTGAAAGCCAGACATAATCGTTTCTTCTAGAGGGACAGACTTTTAAAAGGCAATTTTAACTATTTCCATGGAGGGAGTGCACAGGTCACATTTGGGTGTAGAAAGAGACTACATGGTACTCTCTGGAGCTAAATCTGAATACCAACGAGTGTGGGAAGAAGGCCTCCCAAGGCTCCCTCTGCCCTGCTTCAGTGTCTACCTGTGACAGTTTATCCCCATTTTGCTTGTGACACTTGGACCATACTTAGCTGTAGGTCTTCCTTTTGCAGAGCCTCAGTTAGCACCTCTCTGAGAATAGTGGCTGTCCTGGCAAGATATTCTGGAGAGAAATCAGGATAAGAGAGGCAGTCTTCTGGGAACTGGGGCTGTGCCTATTTTTAATACCTGTTCCTGTTTAACACTGTTACTAAACTCATAAATTCCCTTAGAAATGTTTTGCTTTATCAATGAACTCATCTGTGTTATAAAAATCAGTTAGTCTGCCCATGCTATGAAGACCACTTGGCATCATTCTTGAGGGGGAGTTAATCTCCAGTTCTGCCTAAGGACTAAAAGGCAGATAAATTTGGACTAAAACTTCTACATTTATTCTTTGAGAACATTGGGATTAAATCTGGACCAAGTTTTGAATATGACGAAGAAATAAAAGAAGGTCAGTTTCACTCTAGAAGGGCCCCAGGGAGGGGAAACTCACCATCTGGAAACTCGGACCTGAAACCCCACAGCTACAAGGAAGAGTACTGCCTTACACCAGAAAACAATGTAAACTCTGCTATTTGTCAGGGGCAGGACCATAGAGAAGGACAGAAGAGTGACGCCAAGTATGGAACAAAAACTAAATCCTAACCATCTCAGGAGCAGAAGATGGCTAAGAGCAAAAGCTTTCCCAGGGTGGGTCGTCTTTAGCAAAGCTGCCTCCAGAGACAAGAGCTATGGGTGACTCCTACTGCACTGCCAAAAAGATTAGACCAATAATCAAAGAACCTGAGTGGCCGCTTTTAACCTTTTGAAAGAGAGTGAGAAAGAAAATGTAAGTGTTCCAATTATTTTGTTTAGGGCTTTCTAATAAATGCCTCTGAATCCAAAGTTCTAAAATCTCAACCTACAGAAGAGATCTGTCACCTACAGGGACAAACAGAACTGAGTGTGTACATAGGAATATCAGAATAATGGCAACCTGTTTAAACTTTAACAAGTACTCAACAGTATTTTATGATAAAAATCCACGAAAAATCTGTAGATCCAGGAGTTAAAGTTGACATAGTAATTAAGTAACTGGTGTCAAGAAGGTTTAGCTAAATAACAGCCATTGCCTATCACTGTTCCTCTCGAATTTCAAATGGTAGAGGGATTTTCTTTTAATTCTGCCCCAACTCCATAAAACAAAAGCCTTCTCTCAGAGCACCTAAATTTGAGACATAATGTATCAAAGAAAAAATGCAGTTAAGAAATATAGGCTTCTTAAGGAAAATATTTGTAAAAGCTTTGAGAGTGGTACAGGGAACTCAGGAAAGTCAGATTTAAAGCAGAATTTTTTCACCTTAGAGGACCACCGCTGTCACATTCTCCAGGACAACACCATTAGGAATTTAAACACTAATTTTTCTTCCAGTCTATTATATCCTTTACTCTCCATGTATGGAGCCAATAGGTTTCCCCCTATTATTATAACATTAGGATGAAATATGAGCTCTACTAAGGCAGGGATTGGTTTTTTATTTTGGTGTTTTTTTTTTTTAAACAAGGGCTCTCCATGTAGTTCAGGCTAGCTTTGAATTCACTACATATTCCCAGGCTTGCCTTGAATTTGTGGTGAGGCTCTTGCTTCAGCCTCCTAAGTGCTACCACACCTGGTAAAATCGTGTATGTTTTGCTGGCCACTACTCCCTCATGCTCAGAAAAGTTCTTAGTAAATAGTTATTTAATGAATGATAAATATGATCAATATACTCACTGAAATTATCTATCTTGTGGACATAAACACTTTGAAATCAATACTTCTTCCTTCAGTAATAACAATAAAAAGCACTCACAAATGCAAACAGAAAAATATTTCATGCATAAAAGTGATTAAAAATTCAAAAATAGTATCAATAGGCCTAGAAGCCTAACACATATAAGAACAATAACATAAATATTGGGAGACATAAGACAAAGTTGACACAAATGTAAACATTTACTTTTATTAGATAGAAAATGTAATAATAAAATATTAATTGCACAAAAGTCATATGTAAGTCAGTGAAATTCTAATTAGACTGTCCAAACAATCTTTATTAAATTTTATTACAATTACTACTGGATATTAATTGTATATATTAATGGGTTTCACTGTGACACTTCTGTATGTGCCATGACCATCTCTTTTAGTACAATTGTCTTTAATTCCAAAGAATAAATATCCAGAATAGCAAAAAAAAAAAAAAAAAATACAGAGAGAGAGAGATAAATGTCACTTTCTGTATACTTGCTCTGGGGCTGGGACACTATTTGGAGGCTAAGGACACTTCGCCTGCCCACAATCACAGAAGAGAATTGCTCTTTTGTGACCACTACTCAATGAGCAGGTGGTGGGGTAAAATTCTGCCATTTCACACTCTGTGGGTGTCTTCAGTCTCTCTTGTGAGTCTGTCTTAGAGGCCAATAATATTCCAAGCAATATTCCATTGCTTTCTGCCAGGGGAAGCAGAAGTGGTTTCAGTCTGCTCAGAGAGGTGCATAAACATGGTGCTGGAGAATGTGGCCATCTGGTCTCACTGTGCTGCTGCCATAGCCTGGATATAGTGGGTGTCTTGGTTACCTTCTCATTGCTGGGACAAAATACTCAACTTGCAAGTTGACAGAGGAAAGGTTTATTTCAGCTCACAGTTGCAGAGGTTTGAGTCCATAGTCAGCTGGCACTAAGGCAGGGGGCATAGCAGAGGGGCATTGCAAAGGAGAAACAGTCCATGGTGTGGTGAAGAAGAAAGCAGCAAGCAGCAAACAGCAGCATCGAGGTGCCTTCCCTCTCTCCCTTTACAGTCTACCCAGGCTACAAGTCTAATGGTTGATGCTTCCCACACCTACAGTGGGGCTTCCATTCCCCACACACAGAACAATGCTAATTACAATCAGTGGACCAATTATTACCACACACCCTTAATCCCAGCATCACATCCCCTATATCCAGCCAGCCCCAAAAGCCCGACCTACGAGCGCATAAGGCCTTAGGAGGACATCTAGATATAAGCCACAATATTGGGTAATGCAGAAATAAACACAGGAGTCGAGATGTCTCTTCCGTGAAATGATTTCAGTTCTTTTAGATATTTCTCCAAACAAGAGATTGCTAGATCATAATATCTTCCCATTTTAAACCAGATGGGACTTCCTTATCATGGCAAGGAAAAGAGTCGCACATCCGGGAAAGAAACGAGGAGAGAGCTATTTTCAGGATATTACCTTATGAAACCTGAGGTGACCTTCAAGCTAGAGCAAGAAGCACAGCCCTGAATGGGGAAAGAAACCCCAAATGAGAGCCCCAAGCTACCCTGAGTATGGCTACCTGTGACCAGCTAGGAAAGTCAGGATGGACACTTGTGCACATCAGAAAAGGGGAGTTGAGTTAGAAAAAACATTTAACTTGCGTTCACACCACATGTCAAAAATTGACTAGGAATTATGGAAGCTTTTCAGGAAGGAGGCCCGAGAGGTTTAATAGATGCCAGAATGTGCTTGTCCCTAGTGATCCTGAAGAGATGCCTGCAGGAGGGACATTTAGTGAATCTGAAGTACCTGGGAATCCCTCATATGTTCCATCATCTTATTAAGAATCATTAGGTTCAAACTGGGTAGCAGTATTTTGAACACAGTAGACAAGGAAAAGCTTCTGACACAGGCACAATTTTCTTTACATAGAATGGAGTTCCTAAAGGCAAGGTTTCCTTCCGGTAAGTACAGCAAATAGGGAAAGACTGTAATGAGTCTGTTCTCACTGCCCAGGAGATGACTGAGGCAGGGGACTCTCCATAACTGTAACTAATGGGGAAAACATTTTGTGAGAAACCAATACTTTTGGGGCCACATAGAGCTCATTTCAGGAAGGAACAACATAAATGTAACAGATGTGAGAGCCATCTGAGTATGAAATTACATCTCACCAACATTCAAAGGATTCGTTCTAAAGCAAAAATGTTTTAAATGCAATACATGTGGTAAAACTTCCCATAAAAAGTCTAACCTCACAGCCAGACATGGTGGCACATGCCTGCAATCCCAGCACTCTGGGGTGTTGTGGCAGGAGCCTAGCCGGCACAATTAGCCACCTAGCACATCCTTGTAAAGGACTGAGAGTGCAGATTAGGGCACATACCCTGGGTTCAATTCCCATCACTGACCAAAAAAAATGCCTAATCTTTTTTAACATCAGAAAATGCACAGACCAGAGAAATTGTAGAAACACAGTGAATGTGAGAAGAGTCATTGCTAGCAAATCAGTCAGCACAAGTCCTTACAGAAGAACACAGAACACATGTAAGGAAGAAAACCTGTACCTGCAATATATGAGAGAAATCCTTTTGCCATGTCAGAAAATTCACACAGGGCAAAAACTCTATCAATGTGGAAAATACAGAAAATCTTTTCACCAGAAAACATCAGCAAACATTTGTTCTTAGCAAACAGCAGAGGAATCACCCCAGGAACAAAGACTTTACAGCACAGACAACTGCGTGTTGTCTAAACCTCCTTGCACCTTTTGGGCCATCAGCCTGCATTTCTGTGTCTCCCGTTACGATGGGCAGGACCATTTAACTGAGTTCCGGCTGGTGGGATACGGCCACCAGACATGAAGGTCGCATTCCCTCAGTGTGTAAGAGATTTAACTAAAATCAATAAAAATAATTCAAGTTCAAAAGCAAATCTAAGAGACTACATCTACAATCTATAGATGAAACACATTATCCAAGTGAGAAAAACAAAGGGTTTAAAAAAGAAACAAAGAATTATGAAGGAAAAAAAGAAAGAAATGAAAGATGGAAAATATTTGACAACAAAAATTTTAATTAGAGAAAATTATAAGTAAAATCCAAACATTAAATAAACTGTGCTTATTGGGAAAAAATGCTATATACTTTATAAGAGCCTCAAAATTATCATGCATAATAACATGGGCAAAGGATATAAACAGTCAGTTCCCAAAGAGCAAGCCCAAGTAACCATCAAGCACATGACAAGTTCAGATTCACCTGTAGGCACATAAATGCAAAAATAAAAGTAGCAGTGAGATATATTTGACAAAAAGCTAAGCAAAATAAATGCTCAACACTGACAAAAATGTCGGGGATAAGGCCCTGCATTCAAATCCTATTACCAAAAAGAGAGAGAGAGAGATAGAGAGAGAGAGAGAAAGTGTAGGGTAAGGAAGACTCTTCTATACTGCAGGGTGAAACATCAGTTTTGCAGTCATTCTAGAAAACAGTACAGTAAAGTCTATTAGCATTTCATATACTTAGATCCCCAGGTCTAGCACAAGTGCGCTGTATTGTATATGGGTCACAATATAGCAATATATTATACAACACAGTATATTTATTTCTTATTTATTGTACATTTTACCTACATTATGTACATATGCATTGTTTACTACAGCACTGTTGAAAACAGTCAACAACTGCAAGGAAGTGGATGTCCAATTCATTGAGTTAATTTATATCATAAAACATTTTGCATCATTTAAAAGAGAAAGACTGAATTTTGCCACATTATTGGAAAGATTTCCTTAGGATTTTTTACTGAGAAGGAGAAAATAGAAATGTAGTAATAATATAATTGATCCCATTTTTAAAAGCAACTGAAAAAGTATCCTTAATTGTATATTCATGAATAGATGAGTGTCTATATTTAATTTGTTCACTATAGTAGAGTATAGCAAAAAATAAATTCAATGGGATTAAAACAGCCTGATGTGAGGAGAGGAGAGAGTGAGAGGTGCCAAAGAGGGAAAAACAAAAAGAAAAATTATGGTTCTCAAAACATATGAGAGGACCCCTTTAAGCAATTAGGTTGAATTATGCATGTGTGTATATGGGTGTGTGCACACATTTATAGAGAATGTTTATGTAAATGTTTAAAATTAAAATAGGGTAAGGAAGGAGAAGGAAGAGGAAGAAAGAAATGAAAGAAGAGAGAATGAGAGGGAAAGAAAAGTGACATCAGCAATCAACATTTTCAAACTTACGTGACATCAACTTGCTGCTTCCTTTGCTGGTGACTTAAAACTTACATTAACCGTTTTCATCAATATCAGATACCTGAACCACTTCTGCACAAAGTGTGAGGGATTTTTAGCTCTTGCCATTTTCTTTTCTTTTTCTTTCCCTCCTTTTGTGTTTGAATGTGGGTTGCCACGTTGAAATTCAATCCTCATCACGAGATGCTAAGAAGTGGGACAAGGTGATATGTTTAAGAGACGACAGGGATTGCACTCTCACGAACAAATTAATCTGTTTGCTCAGTTCATCAAGGATAAATGCATTAGTTAGAGAGTGGGTTTGCTGTGAAGGCCAGTTTAGCCAGGTCTCTCCTGTGTATCTTCTTACATTGTGACGTGACACTTTGGGACACCACCAGCAAGAACACTGCCAGCAGAGCTACACTTGGACCAGAGCTGTGAGGCAGGACGAACCTCTACTCTACTGCACGTTCAGTCTTTGGTATTGTGTTATTAGGGACAGAAAACGGATGAAGACACCTCCTTCTTTCTTTTCCCTTCAGAAGCAGGAAGAACCTACTACCGATTATGGAAACCATCTACATGACTCAGAATTATATTTAGATGCATGGATGTCTTGTAAGTTGATATAGCTACCTTATGATTTTCCTAAGCTTTTCTTAGAATGTGTGAAACCTAAGATAATCTCTAAGTCAGAGACTACTAAAAGTAAAACTGCTCAATACAAAAAAAGCTTAATTTTGCAAAACAACAATAACTTTGATATCTTCTGAGTTTCAATAGACCAGAGGCTATGTTTCTAACACAGAAAAAACAATTTCTGGCACACCTCAATAAATCTCAGTGATTGTTAAAATACAACAACAAAAAAGAATATCAAATTCTTAAAAGATTGCAGTCAACAATTAGACTTCTGAAACCATTTTACAATTTATAATAAAATCAAACTTGTCCAGTATCTTAGGAAAGTAATAACAGTGAACAGATTTTAAGACTGGGTTAATATGCCATAAAGGAATTAAAAATGATGATGATATTATAGATTTAGAGAATAGTAGGTGAGAAATACAAATACTGTGGATATAAGTTTAACACAGACATTAAAACTAGAGTAAAACTGAAGTAAAGCTTGTATTCAGTTTCATATCATTCAGATAAGCTATGCCCATTAAAATCCTATACTCAGCTTTCATGTACTCATCCGTTAAACTTGCGTCCTTCATCCTTTTCTGCTTTAGGAACAATAGAGGACTGACCCTGAAGTGCCTCAACCAACGAGAACCTCCGCTTCATGTTGTTCAGCCCTTATTCCATAACAGGTACCTTAGTAACTAATTCACTTATATACAATTGCAATTTTATGAAATAAGCACAGTATTTATTTCAGCAACTCAAAATGAGGAGACTGAGGCCTGGACAGGTAAAATAAATATGATCAAACAGCTCAGCAGGTGGCAGAACAGAAATTCATAGCCATGGCTGACTGCCAGGACTGTGCTGGGTCTGCATCATTCCTGTAGCTCTGTTGTTGTCCCTCCTGTCCAAGGAGGGGCTGGCACAAAGAACCCATCCTACCTACAGCCATCTGTCTAGAATCACTGATTTGAGGTATTGTTTATAGTGAGACAGTAGCCAGCAGTTTTCATTCATTCAAAATCTGTGGGATGGTCAGAGGACACAGCTGCCCACTTCTTCAGCTCTCCTGCCTAAGGCACTGATTTTGTGGAAGGACACCCAGCCTCCTTAACCCCATCAGTGCACACTTCCCTGCCCCTCTACATCCGTATCTCGAACTCCCAGGACTCAGACCAAGTGACCAAATTAGTCATTACCCAAGTCTTCTTTTCTTGGAAAATGCACTTATTATGTTTTCCTAAGCTTAAAAAAATCTCAAGAGAAGAATATTAAATGTTAATAGGTGATTAAAGTAAGTTTCCAGAATCTTATTCCTCAGAATATCATGGTCTAAAGCAGACAGAGATTCTGTAACTAGAAATTTCTAGTCAAGCACTTTCACTTTGCAGCTAACAAAAGTGAGCTCCAAGCAATGGCATTATACCAGGCCCGCCATGTTCCGGCCCTTACCTATGTCTCCTCTTCAGGTGATGCCCCTCTGCCCAGCCTTAGGCTTTGCCCTTGTGCCATCATTTATTTGTCAGACATACATACAACTCAGAACAAGGCGGCCTAGTGCAAACACCAAACTGTTTAACATTTTTGTACCTCCATTCCCTCATGTCCACTGTCAAGAGGAAATTTCTAGTGGCGGTTGGCTTTCATGAGGCATTATATTGGCATGGTGGCACATGCCTTTAATCCCAACTACTTGGGAAGTTGAGACAGGAGAATCGCAAGTTTGAGCTCATCTTGGGGAATTCAGTGAGGCTTCTACCTCAAAATAAAAATTTTAAAGGGCTGAGAGTGCAAGAGACCCTGGTTTCAATCCTCAGTACCACAAGTAATTAATTAGAAATTTTAAAAAAGGCAAATCTGCAGGTGACAGGCAATAAACGATAACTAGCCCAAAGCCTACATGGAAATCTAAGATTGCAATAACTATTTATGCTATTAAAGTCCACAAAAATTACCAGTTAAAAGTGAGCACAGAGGGGCTGGGGATTTAGCTCAGCGGCATAAGCACCTGCCTTGCAAGCACGCAGTCGTGAGTTAATTCCTGGTACCGATTTAAAAAAAAAAATGAGCACAGAGTTGATTTGAAAAGTAATGAGATAATACAGATAAAGATATGGCACAAAATGGATTTTCAATTAATACTTTTACTTAGTCTTCTTAATATTTCTATAAAAGTTTGTTGTATTAGACATCTATTGCCATGTAACAAATTTTCTCAAAATTTTGATGGCTTATGATGGCATACATTTTCTCATCATTTTGGTGCATCAGGAATTTGGCTCAAGCTATGGCTCCTCTGAGTTTCAGTCTTTTATTGGGCTTTGATCAAGGCATTCTCCAGGGCTTCATTCTCATCTGAAGGTCCACTCAGAGAAGGATTTACTCCCAAGATCACTAAGTGGTTGCTGACCACTGTGAAATTGGATCTTCATTCCCTGTTGTGGTTGGCTGAGGTCACTTTCATGGTTGACCATGAAGGTTGCCCCATATAGGTTGCCCCAGTGTGTAACATCAGAACACACATAGGACAGGAAAGAGTCCAGACAAGACAGAAGTCCCCAACTTCTCCAATGCCACCACCTTTGACACATTGGAAACAAGTCATGAAGTTCATTCATAGATTTCCTAAGGATGGAATGAATGCCAGAAGGTGGCACTGTCGCAAAAATCTGGCAGATGTTAACTGCTAATTCGCTTCTGCTTTTCATTCCTTGCTATTTTCCCTTAAGAAGATAACGTTAGTATGTGAATTGATTTTTCTTTTTGCACTCTTTTTAGTGGGTTTCACTCTGGCAGATTCATGCATGCGCATAACTTACTTTGATCATTTTCACCCCTGTCGGTCTCATTGTCTGACTCTCTTCCTAGTTAGTGTCACATTTGGTAGGGGGTGAGTTTTTCTTTTCCTGGTACTGAGGAAAAGAATGAGGACTGAGTTACATTCCCAGCCCTTTTACTTTATTTTGTTCTCCTTGTTTAGCTGTTATTTTGAGACAGGATCTCACTAAGTCACTGAGTTGCCCAGGTTTGATGCTTATAATCTTTCTGCCTCAGTCTCTGAGAGTGCTGGGACAGCAGGCATGTAGCATCATGCCTTGCTAAGTGGGTAGGGAGGCAGCTTCCAGTTATATAATATTTTTTTCTCATATTCATCCCCTCTAGGTCTTGCCCTCACATTCCTTCCTCCTCTCTCTTATTCACTTCTCCTGCCTAGGACACTTTCCCTCCAACTTTCTTGTCATCATTTTGTTATATTTCATATGTAAGGGAAAACCTATACTATTTGCCTTTATGAGTCCTACTTGTATCTATTTTCCCAGTAGCATTTTTAAACGGTCTGTATTGTCTCCCACATACATTTTTGGCTTCTTTGTCCAGAATCAGAGGTGGCTGTTGTTGAATGATTTGTTTCTGCCTTTCATCCTGTTGTATTGGTCTATGTGTGCCTTTTTGTGACAGTACCAGAATATTTTTTGTCATTATGGATTTGTAGTATAATGTAAAGTGAGGCACTCTGATGCTTCTAGTCTTTTTCTTTTAGTTTAGGATTGCTTTAGCTATCCTGGGTCTTTTATGTCTCCACATGAATTTTAGGACTTCTTTTTTTCTAGTTTTGTAAGTTATGATATTTTGGTGGAATTACATTGAATCTATAGATCTCTTTTTGTAATATGGCCATCTTGACAATATTAATTCTGCCAATCTTTGAACATGGGGGATTTTTCCATCTTCTACCGTTTTCAGTTACTTTCTTCAGTGTTCTGAAATATTGGTAAATGTCATTGACCTTCTTAATTAGACTGATTCCTAGGTATTCCTTTTAATTTGAAGATGTTGTGAATGGAATTATCATTTTGATTTTGTTCTCATGTAGTCCATTATTGGTGTGTTACATCCACCAGATATGGGGAAGTCTAATGAGTCATAAGCGGGGCCTTCTGTATTTCCATATCCACCCAGTTTTTGCTGTATGAATGTTGAGTCTTGCTTCCTTTCCCACTGGGTAAGGTCAGTCAGTGGTAAGCTGTCTTTCCAGGGCTTATTCATTCCAGAGGCTTTTAGTGTTTGTTTGTTTGTTTGTTTCCGTGTGTACCCAGCCACTGCTATCCCCACCAGCTTTGCAACCTGTGGGCTTGTGAGCTAACTCACTTGCTCTAGAGGTCCCTGTCTGAATAGCTAGGGGGATGGCAAACATACAAGTAGAAGCATATCACTGATCAACCTGGCTGGTAGGGAAAATAAATTGACCACTGAGTTCTGTGATGGATGTAGGGAGCAACAGTACTCAACCAATCCACTATGTGTAATACCAGTGCTTACAGACCTTGTCCCTTCAGAAAAGCACATATGACTCCTCACCAGAGAGGCCAGGACCACTGTGTCTTCTACAACCTTAGTGCACTGCTGCTAAACTTCCCAGGAATCTATGATCAGCCCTCTACCTCTCCAGGACTGTCTTATGAGGCCATCTATCTCTCAGTCACTGTGTTATGGTGACCCAAAAGACCCTAAAGTATGATTGTCCTGTAACTTTTGATAGCCAGAGTAGCTCAGTCTTAATCAATAAACCCCTTCTCAAAACAGTTCCTGATCATACAACTCCCAAATATAGAAGGCGTCATAACGGATTTCCTCTCCAAAGCTAAGTCTGCCATGCAGAGGGAGTCATTTCAGAGCAATATCCCATGCCATATTTGCAGCTTTCAATAACCATGCATCTTCCATGGGGCTAGTGTTTTCAGTCTATGGTTTATGTCTGAGTCTGCAACCTGCTCTAGGCTTACTTTGTTTCTGCAGAGTTAGGATTCCCTCACCACGAACTGCAGTTAGCGTTTGAGATTGTTTCATTCTTTGCTCTGCATTGCCTTCTGTTTCTCCGTATTCACTTTTCCTGTTAACTTTCTTAATTTCAACATCTCCTTTCTTTCTTCTTGCTCAGTAGTCGTTTTCTAAGTGTCTCAGTTCCACTTTCTGCCATCTTTGTTCTCTTGCTACCTCGTATCACAGTGTCTGGAGCAGGGTTCCCAGGTTCTCGTGTACAATAAAGAACAAGGCCGGGGAACAGCATCAAGATGCCCTTTTCTCCATGCCTTCACTTCCTGCAGTAGACTTCTCCGACATCTGGTCGGGAGACTTCTATAGGCACCAGCTTGACACATTCTCCACCAGGGCATGGACCATCTTTTACCAGGAACAGTGCCAGGTAGTGTACCATAGACGGGGCAGAGGGACCATCAGAAGCCTCCAGGCTTGTGTAAATGCAACATGGCATGAAATTTATTGTGTCTGGGTGCAAGCAGGAAACAAAGAGAAGTGTGTCCCTTTTACAGGTATGGAAACAAGGCAGATTTAAATACACATTTGTAGTCAAAGTTCTCTGGCAATCTTTTTTTTTTTTTTTGTACCAGGGGTTGAACTCAAAACCTCACGTTTGCCAGAGGGTGCTTGTGCCGCTGCCCTCTCTGATAGTCTTGCACTTCAGTGGGCAAAGCACTTGAAGTGTGCACTATAAATCTTCAGGTGTCTCCAGATGACACCAGATGTCCTCATGACCTGCAAAACTCCTTGTCCTATCTCACCTTCTTTCTCTCCAACTCAAACCTACAGGTAGGAAGCAATGAAGCTGTGCTTCCTCCTTCTCATTCTCCAAGCAGGCAGGACTGAGACAGATGTCAGAAGAGGTCTCAGAGTAAGGAGAGATAATAATACCCATCCCAACCCTAAAGGGAACCAGAAGCGAAGAGCTACATAGGAAATAAAGAGGCAAAATAGAAATCTGACACAACAGTACCAGAGAGAGTAGGACGAAAGTAACTAGAGTTCAGGGCTCTGTGAGCCACAGAAGAAAACACTTCTAGCCAGACAATGTAATCAACATTGTCACAGGTGTGGAACCAGTAAAGAACAGAGAACCATATACTGGATTTAATAGCATAATGATAGCTGATGACTTCACTGAACGAAGTTTCTGTTGGTGGGTACTGCAGGAGGCTGACTACTGCATATGCAATAAGTATCTTGAAGAAATTTGTATATGATAAAGGAAGAGAAAAATAGGGGTAGGAAGAAGGCAATGGGAAGTTGCTGACTCATGTAGCATGGAAGGGTTGAATACCTTCAAATGCTGTTGAGCCAAAATAAAGGGATCAGCTAAAGACTAAAAAGGGGTGACAAAAGTGACAGCAAAGTCTGAGCAGGCATGATTAAGCACTCTCGTGATTCGCTAGGTGTCATTCTGACTGCACTGCACAAAAGGAAGAGGCAAGAACGGGGCGAGGCAGCATGGGGGGAGTTGGGGTCATGACGGTTATGGCACCCTTGTGATTTCTGTGTTCTA
Organism: Hydrochoerus hydrochaeris; assembly: GCA_004027455.1. Lineage (NCBI taxonomy): Eukaryota > Metazoa > Chordata > Mammalia > Rodentia > Hydrochaeridae > Hydrochoerus > Hydrochoerus hydrochaeris. The sequence goes on along the minus strand of PVLA01005190.1, from coordinate 8,532 downwards.
GGCAGTGAAACAGGAGTGATAATCATCTGCTATAAGGGACTGAAGAGGAGTAAGTCTGAGGACAATGTGAATCAGTAGGTGTAAATTAGGGTCTGGGGTGAGAAACTGGGAAAGATTAGCAGCAAACAGACATAAATAAAATATCAGGATATGCACACAGTGGTGGGATTTTCCATCTTGGTCAAATGCATGTCATTGTGTTCATGAGAAAAAGTAAGGCTGGTGACAGAGACTTCCCTGACCACAAGCGCAGGCGTGCTAATGCCTCGTCTCACTCCTGGATCCACAACAGAGGAAGAAATGATGCAGCCTCTACCTCTTCCCTGCCTTAGTTTTAACAAGTGCTTTCTTATCCACAGTCCAGTCCCTGCCCTCATCCAGCTGTTCCTCCTGCAGTTAGTCCCTTCCCGCTAGCATGGAGCCAGGGTGAGCGCAGCCTCCAGCTCATCTGGACATGCAGCACAGGCCGGGTGGAGACCCCTCCCCCGGCACCTCCATCTGAAGGCAGACCTCTCCTGGCTCACGGGATCATCTCCATTCCCGAGCTGTGCCTGAAGGACAGCTGTCTGCAGAGAGGTGGGCAGAGCGTGGGTGGTAGGCAAGTGTGCCCTTATGCAGAAAGCCATGCTTTGCAAGAAATTCTGAGGAATCCACAAACTGTAAGCAAGCTTCATTCTTCTAATCATTATGAACGTATGTTTATAACAACAGGAGAAGAAAATGTGATGTAAAATGTGTTAAATTTACTTGCATTTTAAGTCAGATTCATGGCTTCTGAATATTTGGGAAATGGTTGTACAAACCTGTTTGTTCTCATTTCAGACTGACAAAAGATTGAAGTGGACCTGAGTGTCCACACAGCCAGCTGATGTGAGTCTTTGCTTCACTGAAATGGAAACTAAAACTGAGGCGCTCAGCAAAAATCCACAGGAAAAAGCTTTCACTGAAAAGTGAGAGATGACAGAGGGCACCACTCTGACAGTGACCAAGCCTTCCCCTAACAAAGGAGTGTAAGAGAAAGAAAGAGAAAACAGGGAGAGGGCTTCATTTGGAGGAACCGAAGCAGGCACAGTACAGCAAAAGAGACTGAGACTGACCCATTCACAAAAGGACAGAGGCCAGTTCTATGGAGTCCTGTGGTGGGCTGGTGTCTAGCTGATCATTTCTTCAGTCGCACTTTCACAATTCTGGAGGAATCTTTATGCACTGAGGCACAGTTTGTTTCCCATAAAGTAACTCTTCATGTTTGGAACAGTCTCAACCTTGTGAGGTGCTGTTGGAATCCAAGTTGTCTCTAAGCTTTGGGTAATAACACTTCGGGTCACAGCTGAATTATCTTTTATCTTGATGTCTTCAGTCTTGAAGTGGAATGAGGTAAATTTAGGACAAATAGGTATTGAAATACAGATACTCTTGAGCAATTAGCATGCCTATGTGCAGAGCTGAGCAGGGATCTGTCCCAAAGTTCTAAGGTAATAAAATAAGATGTACAAAGTGAAGGAAAAGATGTCCTTCTTTTAGTTACCCATTGTGTGTTTGCAATTCCGGCATCTAAGCTACTGATTGCCTCAAAAAAAAATTAAAATACCACAAAATTGTACTTTTAATGAATACTGGGTTAAGGGCCCAGAAGTTTGTTTGCCTTGTCTCTGTGAGATCTATGACTGTGTCACTTTGACAGGCATATAGAACATGTTCAGTGTGGGCTCTCCTTAGAGCTTTGCAGACTAGTATTGCTCCGGCTATGGCAATCTGAAAATTCAACTCCTAATCTTGCTGTCTGAGAAGACCATTTGTAGGTGAGGACTCTGTTCCAGATAGAGTTGCTTCACTGGCGCCTGGTACAACGATCATTCCAGAGTTGCTGGATGGCGCTGGAGTTGTTTCCTGTCCGTTGTACAGTGGAATGTCTTCTCTCTTCAAATTACATCACATTAGAACAGCTCCTTCCTTCTCCTGGCCGTCCGCCCCTTTAACAACTAAGGCTGGCTTCCATCAGAAGACTCAAAATCAGTCAGTCAGTCAGTCAGTCAGTCTCTCTCTCTCTCCCTTTCCACTTTTCCGCTCCCAAATTTTGTGCCATGTAACAAGCCTCCCATTTCATTCTCTGCACCCAGCATTGCCCTCCCCTCATAGATTTTCCAGTACAGCTGTCGTCATTGGCATTCCTGATGAGGATTTTGGCCACATGTGAGTTATCTAATCACTTTTTTAATATGTCCTTAAACTTCTCCACTTTTACAACTTTGGCAGGCCAGCCTAAATTCAGTTAGCATAACCCTGGGAGACAGGAAGGACATTTTCACTTTTGGGTTGAAAGATTCCACACTGAAACATAAGGAATGCCTTCAATTTATGACAGAGCCACTCCTGACTTTGTCCTGAGCAGGAGTCATTTCTTTGCCCTTCTGTAATGCAGTTGTTCCCCTCTAATCCATTTATATCCCCTCCTTCTTTCCAGGCACCTAATTCTAGAAAAAGTCCTATGTAAATGCCTAAATGTTAATTGCTAAAATCTTTGTTATATTTATGACCTCGTAACACCCCTCCTGAGTCTTTAGTTATAAGGACCAAGTAACACAAAGAAAACATGTCTGTCTAAAAACAACTACAGGCGCAAACCTGAAGAAGTGGAAGCCCATTGCAATGCTCTGAGAAGAAGAAAGAAGACACAGACTCTGGACAATAGAAGACCCCATTTAACCTGAGGCCTTCCTGCCCTGATCCTCCTTTCTCTGTCTGTAAAAGTCCTTCTCACCGCTGAGCCCCCAAGATCTAGCTTTGATATGGGGTCCCCGTCCTTCTTCTAAGATGCTGGCCCTTGGACTCCTTGCTATCGAGTCTTGTCTCTTGAATAATGGGCCTCAAGCAGCAGGCAGCCCCGAATGATTCTCATAGCAAATTTATTCATCATGGCTCCCAAACGGCTGCTCTTATTGCAAACTCTGATCTCAAATGTTTTTCCAGCCATAATAAATTCAACTCTCTCTTCAAATTCAAGGACATGAGAGAACTACTGTCATTCTTATTAAAAATTTGAATTACTCTTCACAACTTTAAAATAAGTTACGTGCTAAAGTAAGATACCAGACTGTTTCAATTAAGTCTGAGGATGCATTTGCCCTGGGCTAATCAGTTGTTTTGTTATCTCCCTTGAGAATCTTAGTAATGACATTTTTTTGGACAGGACCTTGCTATGTAGTTCAGACTTGCCTTGAACTCACTATGTAGCCCAGGCTGGCCTCAAACTCATGGCAATCCTCCTCTCAGCATGGGCCACCACACCTGGCTTGACATTTCTAATGAATATAGTTGTTGCAGAGTTCTAGGTCATAGCAGAGCCTTACTCCTGAAGAATCCCAACAACCAGATCTAGTCACTCATGCCAAAAATCAAGCAGGATACTAAAGATGAAGAGCAGGGGTGGAATTTATTCAGCAGAGCCATATTAGGGAGACAAAAGGGTTAGAGAACGCACCTCTCTTTTCGGGATACTGACAAAATCTTCAGGTTCCAATAGAGGAAGAAACAAAGTGAGTGGATAGTAAGAGAGACACAGTTCATTGGTCTGGTTTAAACTGTGGTCGGGTTGATTATTATCAACAGGAAGAATGTTGCCCTTCCCTGAGGATAGTTCCAACTCTTGTCACAGGATGTTCATTGCTCAGACCTGAAGTTCTGAAACCCTACCGGCTAAAGGAGAGAATGACTCAGAAAAGGACAAAATGGGGTTAGGTCTTCAGGGTTACGGTAATGACTGGAGAGATGCAGGTGCTGCCTTGTTCCGGACGTCTTTCAAAGCTAGCAGTTGACAATCAAGTGATTATGATTTCCCTGCAAATCTTGAAAATACCTGAGTTACTCTTATCTTGGTGACTTCAGCCTTGAAAGGGGAGGAATACCAGCTTTAGACTAACAGTCACCTGATTAACATGTCCATACGCACTGCTGAGAGAAATCTGACCTGGACTGAGAGGTAGAAAATGAAGGAAGAAATACCAGACTTTCATCCTGCTTTTAGTTACTGTCAGCTTCAGCAGGCCCTCAAGAATAGTCACTGGCTTTAGTAAATGCAGTCTTTTAAGTCCCTGTTACACAGTTATAAATGTTCCCTTGTGCTTCTTTGAAAAACCATTCTTGAACTCTCAAGCCAAGAAAATAAAAATTACAAGGGTAATTTGACATCAAAACTATTCTGATTTACAGTTTTTCTCAAATAATGGCACCTCACCCTCCTCTAGTAACATATATTATTGTCACATTTTCTGTCCTCCAGTTTCAGGGATATTTAAGCAAAATGGTCATTTATTTTTTCAACTGCTTATAATAAGATAAAAATTTGTTTCTTTGGATTCCTTGCATTAAACCTTAAGGAAGAATCCAAATTCTATTGTTGTCACATCCCACTACATTAACATAGTTCTGGCCTCATTGTTAAAAAGTACAAACTGTTGAAGAAATCTGAACATTTAAAAAAATTAAATGGATATATACAGATGGAGATATCACCATGTAGTGTTAAATTTTAAAATATTCCTAATGAGTGTCAAACATATCATTTAAACTCTTCCCTCTGCATAGCATTCCAGTTAGCAGACACCCGGGACACCCGAAGGCATATCATTAGGAGGGGCACAGCGTGCTTCAGTGTTGTGAACACAGCTACCTGAAAGTCAGTCTTGTATTCAGACAAGCAAGTGTATAATCACAGGAAAAACCTGTGAAACATATCTGCCCCTTTCCATAGTCTAGTACATAGACTGTGGAAGAAATGCCAAGCACACTTGGACACTGGACATTATGAGATTTCACCTGACTGACTTCAGAGAAGAGGCTTCCAACCTGCGTCACTTTTCTAGACAGAAAGGGTTGCAATTTTTTTTTTTTTAGCTTTTAGTTTTTATCTGTACATTGCTGTGGTGCATAATGATTACATTCTTTGTGTGGAATACACAACATACACACATGGCACATCTCAACGCTTTTTCATCTCCTTTCCTGCCCCTGCTTCCTCTCTCCCTCCATCTTTTTATCCCTCTTCCTTTCTGAAAAAGATCTATCTCCTTGTTCTTATTATCTTTTATTTTGCTCTTTATTTATATGTTGAGTTTCTCATATAAAAGAAACCATCTGATATTTAAGCTTGTGTGTATGATTAATTTCACTCACAAAATGTGTGTATTCTTGGTACAAACTGATACATTTACTCCATCATATGTCTTGTTTTTTTTTTTTCCATTTCTATCTTCTATTTGTTAACTCTCAAACAGGTGAAAATGTTTCCATATACTAAGGAGCAATTGGAACCTATTTGTAGGAGCAGAAATGATTAAAACAACCTCTGAAAACAATTTGACAAATTCTAGTGGCCTGAATATATTCATCCTCTAAAATTCAGTAATTTCATTCCCACATATGTGCTCTAGAGAAAACTTTGACACATTTACATGAAGATATGCATAAAAATGTTCAAATCAATCTTATCTCTAAGAGCAGAATAATACAAACAACCTAAACATCCATTAAGAATACAATAACTAAAAATGTAATGTATTCATAAACTGGAAAATTATGCAAAAATAAAAACTAATGAATTACAGCTACAAATAAAAACAAAAACAAAAAGCAAGTCACAAGGTCTGGGGATGTAGCTCAGTGGTATAGCACTTCCCTAGGATGCATGAGGCCTTAGGTTCAATCCCCGGCACTGCAATTAATAAGTAAACACATAAAGCTATAAGTAAAATTTTAAAATCAAGTCTAGAAGATGCAGCATTATAGCACTTTCATAAAGTTCACCAATATGAAAATGAATTAGAATAAATTATAAAGATGATAACCATTAAATTCAGGATAGTAATCTGCTAAAAACAGATGGAAAGGTATGACCAGAGAAGAATACACACAGGCAATCGCTACACAGATTAGGTATCCCTAACTGGAAAATCTCATATTGAAAATGCACCAAAATAGGAAACTTGCTGAGGGCCTACAGGATGCTAACATCAGAAACTTCACACCTAACTTCATGTAATGCATTGCAGTTCACACACAGATACATTAAAAATATTGTAAAAAATTACCTTCAGGCTATGTGCAGAAGGTATATATAAAACATAAAAGAATCTGTTGTTTAGGCATGAGCCCTATCCCCAAGGTACCTGATTATTTGTATGTTACTATTCCAAAATCTGAAACATCCAGAATCAGAGACACTTCTGTCCCAAACATTTGAGACTCAACCTGTACTTGCAATCTTAAGTCAAACAGTAAACCTGCTAGTGTTGGAATATTGTTCTAATAATAATGCTGCTTACTGAACAGGAAAATAATGTACAGGGCACATATCCATTGTGTCATATTTTCAAAACTATGTATTTTCAGAACCTTTGAATGGGAAAAAAATGACTAGAGATTATTAATTTGCCCTCATTACACAGCATGAAATAGCACACACAGGACTGCAACACAAATCTGTCTAAAAGCAAATACCATTACCATTCCCTTCTTCATTCCAGCTAAGTTGAAGAATATTTATTTGTGGAACCAGCCTTGCAAACTAAGGCTTTATAGCTGATCCTCTCCCAGCTTTGGATTATACACTAATTTATACCTACCCATCGAAAATGTCTACACTCTGAGTCACAGCCACAGATTCAGAGAAGGACAGGTACTACAGCCAGGTGAAGAGAACACAAATCTGGGACTATTAAAATTAGTGGGAAGGGTGTTTTTCATTGAATTTGCTTAAGTAATAAGAAACTTTCAAATCAGGTGAGGTGTAGGGGTTTTTTTTAAGCTTTAGTTTGCTTTTGTTGTGTTGGGTGTTGAACCCAGGGCCTCCTGCATGGCAGGCAAGCACTCTAAAACTAAGTTACATCCCTAACCTCTATACATTTTTATTTTGGGCAGGGTTTTACTAAATTGCCCAGGCTGACCTCAAACTTCCAATCCTCTTGCCTCACCTTTCCAAGAATCTGGGATTACAGGTGTGCCCCTCCATACCTAGTTAGGTTAAGTCTTTTGAGTTCATTGCCTTGGTGTCCAGGAGGGAGTAACTGGGCTTATGGGCTGTAAACCAGGCCATGGCAGTCTCTGTTAGCACTTCTGGAGAAACCATTTGAAAATGAAAACACAAAAAAAATGAAAATAAATAACAAAAAGAGAAAGAGCCCTAAAGATGCCATCAGCGACCTGGATTCTTCACTAAATGAGTCATTAAATTCCCCTTCATCAGTTCAGCTTCAGTTGGATTCTGTCACTAAGGAGCGAACAAGGGTCCTAACATAGAGTTAATCTGTTTTCACATTACTGTGAGTTTTCCCTCATACATTACAGTGCAATTATGCACTTATTTGAAAGTAGTCATTCCATAGTATTTGCAAATAACAGGGTCCTCAGATGATCAAGTCCTTCATATGAGCAGAGGGAGTATTTGCATGGAACCTATCTATATCCTTTCATATACTTTAAAGCACCTCTAGATTGCATATAGTACCCAATATAATGTAAATGCTAGGTAAATTGCTATACAGTATTTTATGTATTAATTAAAAAATACAAGTTTGTACATGTTCTGTACAAAAACAAGTCTTTTTTCAAATGTTTCTCACATATATAGTTGGGATGAATATGCAACTTATAGATGTAGATTACCTGTATTGTAATTACTGTCTTCTCTAAAAAGGAAGGTCCATAAGAGTAATTGTCTTTTTTGCTCACCCTGGCAGTGTCAATATTACCCAGAAAACAAACAGTTGCTTGTTATACATTTGTTAAATGAACAAGGAAAGCTTCCAATCAGATTTAACATTTGTGAAACATACTCAATAGCAGAATAAAGAAAATTATCTGTGATAATCCAAATAGTCCTTTACTTTTAAACAGAAATAAGCAACCAAAGGTCACCAGCTGTCTTTTATACAATCAAAATGATAATTAATTTTACTTTTAAATTAGTTTTATTGGTACAGTTTTGATATACATAATGATCATATTCATCATAGGGAATTTGTACCTATACATATCTTGATTCTAAACCCCCATTCCCCTTCCCTTCCTTCAACCCTTCTCCCTCACCTTATTTACAAAAGTTTTGTTTCCATTTTTTCTCTCTGCTCTTTTTTCTTTTCCCTTCCTTCCCTTCCCACTCCCTCCTCCTTGTTCTCCTTCCCATCTGAACATTTTCTTACAACAGCTATTTAAGGCAAATATTTCATAGAAGTACTGTGCAAGGAAATTTATCAAAATATAGAACATGAAAACAAAGAAAACAAAAGCTATAATAGATGAGGGACCATGTAAGAAAGTTAAAATTACCTACTATAAATTCCAGTAGATTAAATGCTTGTAACTCGAGCATTCTCAAGACTCTAAGCAAGATAGGAGGATCACAAATGCAGACCAAGTCGGGGAAACTTAGTGAGACCCTATCTCAAAATAAAAAGTGGACTGTAGTATATGTCAGTGTGAAAACGATGGGTTCAATCCTCAGTTCTAAAGGAGAAGGAGGGAGGGGGAGAGACAGAGAGA